>WBNH01006343.1:118837-279883 GCA_013401255.1 Urocolius indicus | reverse complement strand
ACCTCAAATTCCCATCCCTAAATAGTGATCGCAGAGGCGCCAGATTGGCCCAGCTGGGCCGGGGGGTGGGTCTGAACCCAGGAGTCGGGGGAGAGTCTAAAAAACTTTTACCGGGTCTTCACTGCAACCCGCTCCCCCTGTTACTAAACAAAAGCAACTCCTTGCTAAACCATGACATATATATATATGCGCATATAATATGTACTGCATGGGGAATATAATACTGCCATTCCCACCTATATCTGTGCCTGTGAAGCCTGGAAGACGAACCAGGCTTATGGAGAGCCCAGAGTTGTGGCAGAAGAAGCAATCACTCCTGTTTGTAGTGCCTATAGTCAATTTGTTCTGGAAAGCAGGGGTAGGAAGCATCTCCTACAGGTCCCTGGCTATGATGCAGAGGAGGTGGATGCTTAGAGACAGGCCATCTCTTGCTTGTATCTGGCACTGTGCTGCTGAGTAGATTGTAGGGGGAGTGCTCAACTGATTGTTTTCTTTGTGTGTGGGTCTATGGTATAGCAGAAGAAAGCCTGCTGGGGGTTTTATGCCAGAAAAGAATTCTGCAGCTTTTCTCTAGTTTGACTGGAAACTGCAAAGCGAACTGAGTCAGAGTTCTGCATTTTCAGTGTGTTCTTGCAAAATGCCATTGCTTGATGACAGCGGTCTGCAAATCAGGTTTTCAAGGAGCTGCTAAACTCCCTTTAATCCCTTTTTTCTGCACATGTATTGTGAGGTTGCTTTCCCCTTGACCCAAACTTCCCTCTTGTCATCTGGCATGCCCAAATCTTCAGGGTTGCCTTTCTGCAGAGAAACAGATACCCAACCTGTGACTGTCAGCGCTCAGACTTGAACAGTCACTGTTCAAGTCAGCAAAGAAGCAGTGCCGAGATCAACACTTATTCTGTCTTTCTTCTTGCTTGTTTTTGAATGTGGATGCTTATGCAGGCACCAAACCTCTTCAGTCCTGATGTGGTGCTAAATCAACTCCGGTACTCAGGGATGCTGGAGACAGTGAAAGTTCGCAGAGCAGGTTTCCCTGTACGACGCCTTTTCCAGGACTTTCTCAGCAGGTATTTGCTCTCACTGCACCTCACGCTGTAACAGCCCCAAGGCATAAAGATTTGTTCCCTCTATATCTCATCACTGATATGGATCATTTATGGGATGGTTTTTCTACCCATGCTCTTATTGCCCATATCATAGACTGATTTGGAAGACCTTTTGAAGACTTGCCTTTAGGGTAAAAGTCAGAATGGAAAAATAGCCAGACAATCCTTTTTTTTTTTTTTTTTTTCTTTATTTCTTTGTAGCTTTGACACAGATTTGCTTGTGTGATGCTGTAAAACCCAGCTGGTCGTACTATGTCAAAAGAAAATGTCATACTTAAAACCTTTAATCTGGCAGGCTGAAGCAAATTTTAATGGACAGTACAGTTGATGATTAATATTGGAAAGAGTGATTATTTCTTTTAATTAACTGCATCAAAAGGATTTCTTGAAGTTTAAGTCTAGAAGGGACCATTGAACATTGCTTCTTTTGTCTCTTGGAGCATTAAATGCCACCCCTGTACTGAACAAAATAACTTGTGTCTGATGAAAGCACGTGTTTCAGAAAGAGAGTTGTTCTTCACTGAAAAATGCTGTTGAGTTTGTATTTTAATACTGGGATTGCAACAAAAATTGCCAGTGTGGTAGGAACAGATAAAGGTTGGGGGATGGAAATTTCCAAATTGGAAAGCAAACACGAAGAAGGGAGGTCCCAGAGGAAGGAGGACTAATGGGAGGAGGGTAATTAGAGTTAAGAGATTGGGGCGGGGGAGGGGAGCGGGTTATTGCCATGCATAATCTTGTAAGACTTTGTTTCATTCTTAGGTACAAGATGCTTGTGAAGGGGCCAAGTTTCTCAGACAACAGCAAAGCTGTATGTGCAGGCTTTCTTCAGACCTATGACAGCAGCAAGAAAGAATGGCAGCTGGGTAAAACCAAGGTATTTACTTCATCAGTATGGGGCAGAATATGGCTTTGTTCCGGCTGCTGGGGGCTGCGACTGCATCTGGTGAGAATGAAACCGGTAGAAAGGGCCTTTAAATATATTGGACTATACCACTGCCCTGCAGCATCTCAAGTATTTCCCATATTATGTACCTAGAGATGTCGAAGGCTTTTTGATTTTTGTCTAAACTCCTTCTCGTTGCCCAAGTCTGATTGATTTTTGTGGTGTTTTTGGATCCAAGTTAAAGATCCAGGCATGGGTGTCATTGTATGCAATTGCAGTATGTGTCATTAACTCTTGCCTTTTGTGCCAGATATTTGGTTCTGCTTGGCTAGCTGAAATTCTTGCAGGAGGCAGTGAGTTGCTACTTGGTCTATCTCTAAACTGTAAATATGTAGCTAGATCACCAGGTGGGTGACAGCCTTCTGCTGTGGAAGCCCAGTTGATGGTTTGTGCAGTTAGCCCAGATGCCAACATACATTTTCTAGCAAAAAGTATCCAAATGCTCTTCCCTTCTTGCATAATTCGGATTTTGCTTCTGTTTTGGTGAATGTTTAACACTTCTGTCTTGCCTGATGTAGTCTGGATTTTCAGGGGTTTGATTTGGTTTTTTTTTTTTCTCCAGGCACCCAGCTGGAAAGATGTACAATTGTCTTTCATTTATCGGGGAGGTAGTTAGACGTTTCAGTCTGAATTTTTTCAACCTTTGAGACAGCTTCAAACAGAAATAGATGTGAGCACTGTGAGATGTATTGCTATAAAGATCTGGGAATGGGAAACTGTCTCCATCACAACTTTCTGCATACTTCAGTAAATTGTTCAAAGAGTATTGCAAGATGAATGGTGTCCAGTGCAGATGGCACTTGTAAGCAGTCAGTATGCAACCCGTATCCTGAGAAGATGGCAGTCAATCAAAGCATCTTCTCTTGCATTTTTTGCCCTCCAGCCTTCAAAAAAAGGCTTCAGTAGTTCAGAGTATTTCCAGTGTCACAATGGAAATGGAAGTGATTCTAGTGAATATTAGTATTTAATTTGTTCAGGAGATCAGATACGAAATTTGTTGCTTTCAGCAATCATTTCTTAATGAGTGGATAGACTATAATATTTCTTAGAGAATGAGGTCTCTCTTTCCCTCCTTAGAGGAGTGGTGGTAGCCCCATTGGTAGTTTGGGCTATGAACGCTGTGTGACAGCCAAGGAAACCACTGGCTGTTCCTCTGGGAAGGAGATGTGTTAACCTGAAGTTTCTAAGGCCTTCTTTCACATACCTCTGCTGATGTTCAAGAAAGAAGGTTTTTATCACTTAGATGTATTCCCACGCTATGATTGAAATATTCCCCATCTTTGATTTGGGAATCCAGTGTCTGCTCACTGGTCCTTGCAAACTAAAAACCAGTCATTCTTGTCCCTAGATAACCCATACTGCTTGAGTACTGCCAGTCTCACAGCTTTTCAATTTTAAAGCCTCTGCAGAGTGTCTGTGTGTTGCAAGAGTTGCTTGTGTAGCTTTACAAAGGAGTGGTTAGAAGTGGTAACATTGGAGTCTGAACTTTCTTCCTGACTTGACAAAAGATGGAAGACTGCTGGGCAAGGGTAGCAGGGAAACGCATGTGAGGACCAAACTCACATGCTCATACCTTTTAGGGTATCAACGGTTGTAAGCTATATAGCTGTAACCCAGGGACTACCACAGACTGATGACAAGCAGGAAATCCAGGCTGCTTTGAGCCCCTGGCAGTAACAGGATTCTTTTCAGTCCCTGTTGCTGCATCCTGAAGGACTGAGTCCACCTCTCTGTTTTCATTTCTTGACCTTCACAAACAAATTCTTTTGAAAAAAAACAGTATAGGTGGTAAATTGTGGCAAACAAAATGTGTTTGTATTTGTCAAAGCACTAATCTACTCTAAGGTATTTTTTTTTTGAACAATTTTGTCCTATAAACCAAAGCCAGGCAGAAAAACTGCACGTGGCAGGTTGGTAAACAGCAATCTCTCTGCTAGGGCACTGATTGCTGTCAGCTCTGAATATTGTGGGAAGAAAGAAATTATTAAGAATGCCAGTCTTTGTGTCTCTCTGTATGTCTAAGAAGGAGAATTGAAAGCATTTGGGCAGCAGTTGATCCATCTTGTTTGGTTGTAGAAGTTACTTTTTACTTGGCGTGGTTTGGATTGGAGATGTCTGTCCTAGTAGAGAGCAGTTCTAGGATACAGACATTGCAAGGCTGTCCTGACCTGTTGCACTCTTGCTGCCATGCTGAATGGCAGGCCAGCCCCTGGCTATTCCAGGGTTTTGTTGCCAATGCCCTGCCATTTCATTCTGAAGATGAGTTGCTTGCTGTTGTGTCTTGCTTTTGGATTATGGAGTGCTTTGTCTGCCTTCGTGTTTTAGCTGGTGCTAGGTAACACAGGCCTGCAATACTTGGGCTGACAAAGAAAAGAGCCCTAATTTCCCCAAAGGCTTTCAGGTAAGAGTGAAGTGAAGCTACCAGCTAAGGGGCACAGAGTGTAGGTCATTGTCCTAGAGAGGAGGTCCCCTGTGTGCCCTTGCTGCCACTTTTGCAGCTCTGGATACCCAGGTAGCGATTCCCAGACCTTAGTTGACAGAATCAGGAGTAGCTACTGAAAAAGGTGTGACAGGCCAATGGGGACATAACCTAGGAAGAAGTATAAAGGGTGGGTGAAGAGCAAGGCTCATAGAAGGGGGAATACTTCCTGCAAAATGAATGGATGGATAATTATATCCCCAGCAATTGTTTGGAGGAGGAAGGAAAAGACTCTGTGAATTAGTGTAGGGGATTGTGAGGCTTGGGAAAGGAAATGGAGGAGGAAGGGCAGAATGATCTTTGTGTTTTTCATTAAGAATAGAGCAGCTGCTGTGCTGGCAATTGTCAAATTAATGTTTGTAAGAGGTATTAATGTATAGAAGGCAGGTTTTATCCGGTGGCATGGTAGAGATGAGGGCTTGGATACAAACAGGCAGCGTGATGACGGAAGAGCTTGTGCTAAAGTGCCCTTGTCTTTATTGGGGATGTACTGGGATGGAGCAGCAGCTTCTGTGGCCCTTTCCTCAGTGCAGCTAGACCTTCTGCCATACCACAACATAGATTTCCTACAGCTGTTTAACACAGTAATCCTTGCTGTTTGAAAGCATTCATTTCCACATTTCATCCTGCTGTTTTGCAGGGCCTGTTTGAAGGAGGAGGTTTCTGTAGATGTATTTGGCATTCAGGTCACAGTGACCCACTTCCTGCTTTCCCAGTGTTGTCCCCAAGAATCATATGATCCCACTTATGTACACATGGGTGCACAGGCAGCTACATTTGTGTCTGCTGATGTACACCTAACCTTAACATGTCCACTGTTGCACTGATGGTGTTTGCAGGCATTGAGGTTGTGTGAGGAACACTGGTGCTGCACTGGGCTTTAAAACTTGGCCAGTGTCTAATATGAGCAGATATGGTAGAAGTAACCTTATATGTTTTGTTCAATCATTCCTTCCTCAGATGAAAGTGATCTACTGTTTTCAGAAAGTGACCGTGAATTATGACAATGAAACAGACAGCTTCCAAGTGATTTCCAGGAGGCACCAAAAATGTTTCTGGATTTGAACACATTTTACTCTTCCTTGTTATCTATGGGAGTCTAAAACAAAAAACCTCGAAATGCCAGTAGTTTATAACTAGTTATTGTTATATAATTTGAGATTAACCCCTCTCTCTCAAGCATACAGAGAAAATCCTATAGCATTAGGGCTGGGCCTTGTTGAACTCTGAATGCCCCAAAGTTAGTGGCTTTTTTTCCCCTGTCCTTAATGGCACAGCAAAATCTGTGCTTGCTAGGGAAATGCTGCTGGACAGAGTATTTTTGCAATTTGATTCAGATAATGGACTGAGACAGTGTTTTACTTTCTTGAAATGGGTGATTGCTGCTTGGTTCTGGAATGTAATGGAAAGTGCAATCTCTGTCTCAAAGAAGTCTTTAAAAGGTTGTTGAGTTGACAGAGGGAGTGGATGTACAACTTGTAGGGAAGGATGCCAGCTTCATGGTTGGCAGTACCTTGATAATGAACCTTCTTTTAAGGCTACCCACGGTGACTTAGTCATTACAAAACAGTCCATTTCTTAAGTCATCTTAATGGAAATGGCTCCCCTGGAGAAATTCGAGTCCAGGGAAGCCACTGGCTATGGGCAGTAACTCAGGGAGAGGTTTCAGTACACAGTGGTCATTGCAGGGGGAAAAAAAAGGAGTCTAAATAAGTGATGAGGCCAGGAGCAGTGATGGAAGGGAAGGTATGCAGAGACGTAAGGGAGGGAGAGAGGTAAGTGGTGAGGAGGGAGAATTTGTGCACAACACTGAAGTAAATGACTGTTCAAATCTCTCTTATCATCCCTCTGGCGTCTCAACAAAGAGACATGGATCCAATAAATTTGTAAGGAGTTTTCACTGATTAATGTAGTTCTGCAGATTGCTGAGTGTCGGCTCACAGCCTGCTTCCAGGGCAGTGCTTTCACAAGTAGGGCAACACTCCCCTAGTGCAGTCCCTTCTGCTGCTGGCCCTGGCAGTGATTTAGCCAATGTCAAGCAGCAGGTCACACGAGCATGGCCATATGGCAGTCGCTGCTGTGACTGCAGCTTGTATGGACATACCTTAGCCAGCTTACTCTAGGCTGGGCACTGCTACAGTGTACCCACAGTGCCCTGGAGCTCCATGTGGGCCAGCTCAAAAAGAAAAGCATTTATTTCAGCAATTTGTGCTGAAGATTTAAAGTAGCTCAGATATGTCAGCACAGTTCCTGTAAACGTGCCCTTATCCTGCTGTGTCTCAGTTCTCATCTCTACAACAGCACCATCATCCCTCACACATGCATTTCGTAGCGAGCAGAGGTTTGAAATACAGGTGATGGAAGATGCTTGAGAATTAAAATACTGGCCACTGAAGTACAGCCATAATACTTGGAGACTTTTCCCATAGGGGCTTGGTTTCCTCTGACATGTACTGCACTGCTGAACCTCTTCAGCATGGAAGCATCTGCACCTTGCAGTTTCTGGAGGCTGGTGGAGGGCTTCAGCTCGGGTGGGCTGGCTGAGAGTAGGTTCAGCTTTGCACCTCGGCAGGGCTTTTAGCTTTCCAACTGCCATCCGTGACTAGGATTGCTGTTAAGATTTCTTCCTGGAGTCTAGAAACCTAACTTGTTCCTCCCTTTCCTTGAAATGCCGAGGAGTTTCTTTGCCAAATATTTAGTCGTCCCAGTAGGCATCAGTGCCCGCTGCAGGGGGGTACTGGCTTGTGCAGGAAAAGCTGTCAGCTGGGAAAGAGTTAATCAGAGGCGCAAGCACGGGCTCTCCTCCTCCCTCCTCTTTCCCTCCTTCCTCTGCTCCCTCCCTCTCTCTTTTAAGTCTTGACCACAGAGTGAGGGAGGCGGGGGTTGGGCAGAGAGTTTGGCTCATGTGGCTGCAAAACTTTGTCCCGGTACTGCGAGTGCGGGCAGCCCGGGGTGAGGCGCCGGGGCTGGCGCTGGCCCCGGCCCCCGGCCACTCCGCACACCCTGCGCCGGTCACCCGGGGATGAATCTCCCTGCTCTCCCGGGGACTGACTTCTTTCCTCTCTTTGTGTTTGTTGAAACTCCTCCCCGTGGCGTCAGGTTTTCCTGAAGGAAGCTCTTGAGCAGAAGCTGGAGAAGGATCGGGAAGAGGAGTTGAGGAAAGCAGCTATAGTCATCCGGGCCCACGTCTTGGGCTACATGGCAAGGTCAGTGCCGGGGGCTGCCCCACCATCCCTGTGCTTGTGTGCCTGGGTTGCCTCGACCCCCTGCTTTGCTCTCTAGTCCCCTCGCATCCCTCCCTTCTTCCCCCCTCTATGGGAAGGCTGAGGTGCAGCGCCTGCCCATCCTGCTGGCATCAGTGCAGCTGAAACCTTTCTGCACCTTTGCTACCTCTTCTTCATTTCCGTGCAAGCTCCCTCGGTGCTGCTCAGCAGGCTGCCTGCAGGCACTTCTATGCCCATGGCTTGCCTCTGAGAACACCTTTTCCTCACCTTCAGGACTCTCCTGGCTGGGCCCCACCTGTGCCTTGGGTCCCCTCCTTTTCCTTATGCCTGTCAACTCTGTTTTTTGCTCCCCCTGCAAAATCGCTTCTTCCTCACTTGCAGCTCTGCCTTTGCTCACCCTCTTTCCTCGCCCTGCCTGTTTGCCTCGTGATCTCCCTCTCCTTTTAATTAACTCTTCACAATTGGTTTTTGGCCAGCTTCGCACCAGTAATCTCCTCTCGCCGCTCCCTTTTGCACCTGACCAGGGGAGGGCTGGGAGAACCAACTGCAGACAAACCGCCCCTCCTCTGCCCCTCGAAGTAGCTGTGACAGCTGACTCCTTAATGGCTGTGGCATGCACGCTTAATCTCCCAGTAAGATGCTCTTTCCTGGCTGGTCTGTGCTCCAGACACCTGTCAGTTAGGGGTGTGAGGAGGTGAAATCCCAGGGCAGCAGAGCTGTTCCAGCAGACACTCTTCTTGGAGCTCCAGTTACACCAGGTAGCTCTTTTTGTGGTGGGAAATGCTTGCCAAGGTTGTACCCTGCCGTGCCTGTGTGGAATAGCCACAAAATACACGTTTGGTCTCGGGGGCTTTTATTCATTTATTTATTTCCCTCTAGGAAGACAAATGAGCCAGCTCTATTGTTTGTACATGAGATTGCAAGTTCTTTGTGTGAGGGCCTCTGCTCTGTTTTACTTTATGTCTAGCATTTGGAGAGACGGGTAGGGATTAGCACAGGAAAATTGATTTTTTTCTGGGAAACATCACTGCAGGCAAACTGGATTACTGCTTTTCTGGGTTCCTGGGAAGGTAGCTGCTGCCCTGTAGGGCTGTGATGGAGGCAGGCTTACGGTAGTGTTCCTCTTGGATAGAAATCTTGTGGATCTCCAGCCTCCACAGACTGAATTCCTCATCCCACATGTTGCTCTTCTGAGGCTCATCTTTAAGAACAAGCTGTGCTCCTGCAACCAGAGGAGAAATCCTCACAAGCAGCTGGAGGTAACTGGATTTTGCAGGAGACGAGAGCTGGGGAGTGAAGGGGTATGGAGGGAGACTGGAAAACTGTTACTATTCCCAGTTGCACTGCACCTGTATTGGAGAAGGTCCAGCAAGAGAGAGTTCATCTGAGCAAGTGCTGCAGGGTCTGTGCAGAGCTGGGCCAGAAGTACCAGCGTGTGCTGCCTTGAGCTCTGTACATTTCCCGTTAGTTTTGCAAGGACAAGGATATTTAAATTTCCTTGTGCTCATGCAAAGTAAGTTGGTGAAGAAGGGTATGTACACCACATGAAGGATTTTACTGATTTCTCTCACTTTGAGATCTTTTTCTGTGAGCCTGGAGAACCAGTCCTAAGAGTGAGAACATGTTCTTTGCTCTCCATGCCTGCAGCTCAGTATCTGTGACTGATCATTAAATGTAAGATAAGAAAGTGAAGCCTATTCAAATTACTCCCCCTTTTTTTTACTGCAGCTCTGTGGAACCCCCAGCTGCGTGTAGCAGCTTCAGCAGCTCAAATGCACGTAACTACCCCCAGGCTTGCAGGATCCATGTACAAATTTGGCTACATCCCTGGATTCTGCAGGACCTTATTGCTCTGGGGAAAAAGACAGTGGGAAGTTACTCCATAGCCCTGTGTTCTCTAATCCTTGGAGGCATAACTGCCAACTCCAGCCCATCAACGGAATAATTAACTAAATTCCAAATGCAGCATTGGAGCCTTGCAGCCACCCCGCCTTCTCTTGTGATAGGTGGTCAGGATGTCTCAGCTCCTCAGCATGGACTGCAGGTTGAGCTTCTTTGGCTAGTGCAAAGAAAGTGAGTGGAAGGCTGAACAAGGAGAATGAAATTTGTGGCCTGTGTGCAGCAGTTCCAGCCAAAGGGCGTTTGCAAGCTTGGCTGCAGTCATGAGGAATGAGGGGGCACTTGGGCCTGACAGATTAGCGGGCAGAGCTGGCCTGTAGCTGGGCAGGACTTGGCACATGTGCTTGAGAGAGTTTCTGGCAGATGCATTTTGTAAAAGTCAGAGTGCCCTTTTTGATGCACTTATATCTGCCTTGGCAGAGAGTGAGTGTGCAGCTGTTCAGACCCCGTGTGCACGGCACGGGGAGAACAGCAGGAGCAGGAGTGAGGAGAATGTGGCCCAAGAGCAATTCATCTAAAACCTCCCATTTCTTATCACCTCCTCGCTTTCCTCTTCTTTTTTCTATGCTTCCTCCCTTTGACTTAATACTTACAGAAAAGATCATGACCTCTGCATACTACTGCTGTTAGCATCCCTCCCCTGATTTTCTTGACTAGGCTGATATATCTGATGTGCAGGGAGGTGACAAGCTGTCAGCACGGGTCCCTGTTGCCATTTGAAGGGGTTATGATTGCCAGGAAGTGGATTTTGAGGTGTGTCTTTTCCTCAGGGGGTTGCAGAAGGTCCATGGGAAGGATATGTGAGCATACTGTGCTATTTCCAGCATGCTTTCTAGGACTGTAAGCCCTCACAGGATTACTGTAGCCTGCTGGCTCAAGATCCTGGATAAAGGCCCTGTAGAATTTCCCTCTGCAGACTCTAGTTTGAAATAAAGAAGGTTTTGATTTGAATAATGCCAGTGATCATTTCCCTACAGCAAGATATTAAGGTGTCTAAATATATTAAATTACTTTTAAAAGTGTCTGCTTATGACCATCCTCAATAGACTGCAGCTTCAGGTCAGTTAAATCTTGCTGTGTCCCCTGTTGGATACATAGAAGTGCCACCCAAAAAAAATATAGGTGCTTTGGCTGGGATCAAGCGTTTTTTTAGCCTTCTCTTCCTTAAGGTCACGAAGCAAGTGCTCTCTTTCTATAAGCCAGAATTTCTGGTTATAGTCCTGCTTCCTCAGAAATCACTGGAGGGTCAGACATTGTTCTTGAAATGGAGGTGTTAGCACTGAACACAGGATAACAGTAGCAGTGCATTCCCCTTCTGCACAGTAGTTCTGCCTGCAAGCACAAGAATCCCAGTAGGATTTTTTCCTGTAGCATTCTGATGGGAGTTTGCCTTCACCTGATGATCCCTGTGACCTCAAAATCCCTTTTTTGACTTGCTGCTTCCTAACATAATCCCACATCAGGTGTGTTTGGCCTTTGATTGTTCAATACAAGACTTTACGTTTGGCTCTTTTGGCTTGTTTAATGTTTGCTTGAATGTAGCTTACAAATTGATCCAGATTACTCTGTAATAGTAACTCTTGTTATTTGCCCGATTTGTGTATCATTTTCAAACTTCTACCAGTGACTTTTTTTTTTCATGTCCTTGATAAAAGTAGTCTGTAATGCAAAGGCAAGAACTGACTTTTCTAGGACTGTGTTAGACTACAGAAATATTGAGTGATGATTCTTTTCACTTGGGGCCCTGCCTTGTTGGGGTTTTTTTTTTGTTGTTTCAAAGTGTTGCAAAGTTGATTTTGATATTGCTATTTGTTTAAGCAAAATGTTGTGAAATATAAGTGTTATATTTATGGGAGTCTGTTACAATGTTATATTCAGAAATCAATGTTGTGGTATCACTGTGTTTGCTCCTAAACAATGTGACTAGATCTATTTTCCCCCCCTTTTTGGCTTTTCTTGGAGAAAATTGCATTTGGCAGCTTAAAAGATGGAGTGGTATGGTGTTTTGTTCTCATGCAGTAAAGCCATTTGTATGTTTTTATTATGATAAACCCACACTGAGTGATTATGCTAATTGCCCAGTGAATACATGTAAGTGCAATGCAAGAAGACTTTGGGCCAGTGGACCTTCTCTTTCCATGTGCCAAATCTTCACAAAAGTAGATGCCCATGGAAATAACTCAATGATATCATAGAATAATAGAATGGTACAAATTGGAAGGGACCTCTAGAGATCATCCAGTCCAACCTCCTGCTAAAGCAGGTTCCCCTTGTTCAGGTCACACATGAGTGTGTCCAGATGGGTTTGGAAACTTCCAGAGAAGGAGACTCCACACCCTCCCTGGGCAGCCTGTGCCAGGGCTCCCTCACCTCAACAGGAAAGAAGTTTTTTCATGTGTTTAAGTGGAACTTTTTGTGTTCCAGTTTATGCCCATTACCCCATGTCCTGTTGCTGGACACTACAGACGAAAGACTCGCCCCATCCTCTTGACATCCACCCTTTAACAGATAGAGGAGAGTTCTGAAAAGGTTGTCAGGCACTGGAACAGGCTGCCCAGGGAGGTGGTGGAGTCACCATCCCTGGAGGTGTGTTAAGACACAAGTGCAGGTTGCGCTTAGGGAAATGACCTAGGGGTTGGTTGATAGGGCTGGGACAAAGACTGGACTCGATGATCTTAAAGGTCTCTTCCAGCCAAAACGATTCTGTGATTCTACAGGAGAATATGAATTGTGAGTGGTGGCAGTAGAGTAATAGAAATTGTGTCGTTTGGAAGCAATATTTTTCCAAATCCATTTTCCTGTGGATGTGGTGAGATTGGTCAGTATTGCCAGGGCGTGAGAAACACAGAGGATGTGTTACTTGACGGCGCTTTTTCAGTGTCTGGTTCTGTTTTCAGGAAGAAGTACCGAAAGGTGCTAGCCAGTGTCGTTACAATCCAAAAGAACTACCGGGCATACTTCTGGCAGAAGAGCCTGCTGCGGCTGAAGGCCTCTGCGGTCACCCTGCAGAAGCACTGGCGTGGCCGCCTGGCCCGCAGCCGCTACCAGCACCTGCTGCAACAGCAGCGCCGCCGGGCGCAGGAAGCGGAGGAGGAGAGGAGGAGAGAAGAGGAAGAGCGGATCAGAAGAGAGGAAGAGGAAAGACAATGGCAAGAAGAGGAGGAGCGTAGGAGGAAACGGGAAGAGGAAGAGGTGAATGAAAGGTACAAGATGGTGTCTCGCACTCACAGTTCTCTGGCACTGAAAGTGCTGAGGTGTAAAAGTGGGTCTGGGAACACAGGCGTGGTGGTCACAGTGGAACAGTGTGAGACCTTGTCTCAGTGCTAGGGGCCAAAGTTGGAGTTGGGCTGAGCAACTCGGTATAGAAAAGCAGCATGGAAAAGGATTATCCTGCTTCCTTTAGGAAAGCTAATTCTGGTGTATTTTTACATCTGTTAGTGTTTTTCTACTTTGGAATGTACATGAAAGGAGGCAGTTTCACTGACCAGGCAGAGATGCATCATTTTCTCATTGCCTTTGCAATGGTAAAGGCAGTTTTATGCAGTCTTCCAAAATCTAGAGGGGTTAGAAGTGTAAGAAGGTACCAATATCATGGGTTTTGGTGTGTCCAGCACACCTCTGCTGCTGCTGCAGCAGTTCTTACACTCATGAGAATACACGTGCTCTCCCTGTTCCTGCTGCTGTGTATCTCTCAGCATGGATACTGATATGTCAAGAGATCAGCAGGGGAAAGGAAAGGCTAATGTGACAAAAAGAGGCAATCTGTGTATGGTGATAATACTCCTATTGAGAATCCTGCATCTCGTGCACCGTTTATTGTTCTCTCCATGGTTACCTACCTGTCGAAACTGGATGTCTCTCTTGATATAGTCTTTTGTTTTATGAAGCATGAAACTTCAACAATGAGATTACTATATAAGTTTGAAGAAACAATTCTGTGGCATTTTGTCTTTCATAAATAGTTGGTTGTGTTTCTTACAGACTTTTGTTACATACTTGTCTCAAAATTAGATCTTGGGAAAGTAAGATGTATGACAAGCATCAGAAAGTTCTGAGGTTAGGAGCATATCACAAGAAGAGATTGCCTGCGGTTTCACTGGAGACAGTAGGGTGATGTAGCTGCTGGGTCAAGACGTGGAGTCAGTGATACCAGTGATGAACAGTTTGGTCAATGAGTTTCTTGAACAACGCTGAAGGCTCCATGTGTCAGTTTTCAACAACAGCCTCAAGCTGTGCAAGTTTAGAATGTCAGATACCAAATGCTAGAGATGCTCTCCCAGGTCTAAAGTCCTCATTGTACTAAGCAGAGCTTGTTCCTAGTGAGTTTTAGATAAAAGGGCCTATTTAGCTTATTTGTTCTAGTGTGTTTCTGCCTCTGCCCTTTAGTTCCCAGCCCATGAAAAACACGTGGAAGCCAGCATCCTTATAAACAAAGGTCTGTGTTTCTAGGAATTGGGTGAATGTCTTATTTTGCTTTAGTTTTCTTACTTGATGTCAAAAGACTTCATTCAGAGTGAGGAGCCAAAAAGGTGCAACAGACCAGCTAGGCTCAATGCTGAACTTCCATTTGACCTCAAAAAATGAGGTGGAAGTCTACAGAAATTGCAAATCAGCTGATCTACTGAGAGCAAGTGAAAAAACCCAACACACATGCAGAGACAAAATTAGAACGGCCAAGATGCAACCTGAGTGATAATGAACTAAAAGTCGGCATGTAGTAATTGTGCATAAACTGTTTGTAAAATGGAGACATGGAGCTATTTGGTCTGCTGTTCAACAGGAAGAAAAAAATACGATGTCCTGAAAGCTGAGGTGTTTGATGCTATTTTTGTCTTCCCCAAAAGGCTTAACTGTTGGTCACTAAATACAATTAGCACGGATGTGCAAGAATTCAAAACCTAGCAGGGAAATAAAAGGTTAGAGAATGCTCAGATAGACTACAAAAAAGTTATCTGGAGTTGGAGAAATCAATGTTCAGGTACTTTGAGAACCAACTGAAGTGGTTTGAATCAGTAGCTCTTTTCTTTGTCCTTTGTGGATAGCACTGGAGTTTCCATAAAACTGGAAAATTCCAAACACAATGACCTCTCTTTAAAATGGGAAAAGGAAGAAAGAAGGAGTTGTGGACCAGTCAGCTTAACCTCAGTTTCAGGAAGAGACTGAAACTAATAAGCAATTGTAAGTGCTTGATAAAGGAATTAAGAGCCAATGTGGATTTCTGAAGAACAAGCCACATTTTAGTTCCCTGTTTCCTTCTGTGATAGCTTATGACATGCCTTGTGGACAGGGAAAAGCCCTAGAGGGTAGATAACTTGACTTGAGAGAGGTAGAGGGCAGGTAAAGGCTTTGACATGTTATGACAATCCTCTAAGACTTGATCAGGAATGTGATTTGGAAAAAAAGTATGTGAGACAAGAGTAGGATTTATGGATTTACTGCATTTTATCATTGCATTTTAATTAGTAAACAGTTGTAGTTTTTTGTTAAATAGAAGTCTTGAATGGCATTCTCCCATGGTCTGTGGTAGATATGGTACTAGTGCAATGTTTTCATAAGACACTGGGTGAGGAAATATGAATATCCTTGTGAAGTGTGCAGAAAAAAAATCTGGTCAGGAGCATATAGCTGAACAGGATTACAGTTCAAATAGTTTTGGCAAATTAAAGAAATGATCTGGAACACATAAGATAACTGTCGTGGTTTCTGCAAACCATGACAATAGCTTTCAGTACAGACACACACAGATCTTTTAGGAATGGCCAGAGAGAGGAGGAGGAATGCTTACTTCAACAGGAGGAAGAAGATCTGGAGGCTAAGCTGAGTATTAGTCATGTGTGTCATGCTATGTGAGAGGAGAAAGCCAATGCTGTCTGTAAACAGGATTGTTTCTGTAAGATGTAGGGGAGATTCTTCTGTTCCACTTGGTGTTGGTAAGGCTTCAGGTGGAGTACTGTCTCTAGTCTTGTGTGTCACATTTCAGGAAGAGCGTGGATCAGTTGGAGATGAATGTGAAGCAGCAAGAAATAGCAGAGGTCTAGAAAATGTGAAGAACAGTGACAAGAATTAATGCATAGGTTGAATGTGGTGTTCCTCATTTGTTTTAAAATGACTCCACTCCTTGAACGCTCATCATTTAAAGCAGTTTAACTCATGACTGCTGTTTGAGATCTTTCAGTAGAGGTGGAACCATCTGGATCTCACTTATGTCAGCTTTCATTTATAAACATTTCCTGGAATATTTTTTGTTTCTGAGAGAAAGAGTGCAAGAGTGGGAGCTTTAAGGACCTTGTGACTTGCAGCTGCAATTTAGAATTTGGCTGGGAAAAGCTGAAGGGCCTGGGAAATAAATATTGTTGCCCTCCTGTTCTGCTTGGGGTTGAACTGTAGATTTGAAAGTTACCACTGCCAGCCTGAATTTAGCTGCACAGTGGTTGCTACAGGCAGACTCTTTCATCAAGCCACATCCTATCTGTGCTACCTATGCATGACCCTGGCAGTTGTCTGTCCATTAGTTCACTTGCTTGTAGTGTGATTGCTATGGAGAATCTACCCATAAGTGGCAGCTTTCCCTTGGAGTACAACCTTTTTGATCTGGGTGGAAGTGCAGCACCATGGGATAGGTGCACTACTCATATTTACTAACAAACTCTGACTCTTACAGCCTTTACAGGCCAACTAGGTTTTGCATGCCACTGAGAACTTATGCAAGGTGGAGCACCCAGGTCTTCAGAATAGAAAGCCTTCAGCTTACTCATTGAAAAAAGTGCAAAAAATTGATAGCTTTGATGGGATTTAATATAGTAAAAGCAAAACAAAACACAAATTCAATGCTGGAATTGCAGTATTTCTGGTTTTTAAAAAGCACATATCTTTCCATCCTGCATGTACAGTGTCATTTGATATCCACAAACATATAGTACTTCAGAAGATTCTGTTTACGTTTATGTCTTTCTGTCACCATTTCCAATGTCCTTCCTAGTGTGTTCCAACTAATCCAATTTCCAGATTGATCTGCAAGTTAAGTGCATGGGGAAAATCTGTTGTATACACAAAGGTCACGCCAACCACAGAGAATTGGATTTCTACTAAATTACAAAAGCTTTTAAATCAGTCTTGCAACAGGTACTTTACCCTTATCCAAGGAGGGATGACGTATCTGTGTAATTCTGAAATCCTCTTCTAGAAGAACTGGGTCTATCTCTGACTATCATGTCTCTTTTTTTTAGCAGAGAAAAGGAGCAACTGAAAGCACTACTCCAGGTGGCTCAAGTAAGTTTACCAGTTATTCTTTTCATATGTCGTCTGTGGAGTGTCTGTGAAGGGTCCTTCATTGCCTGTGCTTCGCCTGGAGCTAATACTGTTATTGTGGGAAAAGGATTTAAGAACTGGGCTTTGTTCACTCCAGGCCTGCAGGTGTTTGCCTTTGTTGGAGAGGCATGGAGTTAACAAGGTAGGGTTTTTTTCCAAGGCTTGTATATAAGCTTGCATGTTTGCTACTTGAAAATTTCTGTATTGAACATGCAGCATCCTTTTTCATCTCTACTGCTTGAGCTTATTACATGACCTTGTGATGCGCTACACTGAGGCACAGTCTGTTTGCTGGATTGTTGCCTGTAACAGCCAAAATAAGAGTGCAGCTGGCTGCTACCATGGCTAAAATAAACCACTTGTAACTGATCTAATTGTTGGTACTTAATATATCAAAGAGCAGACCACCTACCCTGAGGTGTGTGAAAACAACTGTGTATCTTCTTTTCCCAGACCACTTGTTCCCTAGTTTCAGGCCAGCTCTGTAAAAGAGAGATGACAGAAGAGAATACAGAAATGCATTTGTCCACAAGAGTCAAGCAGAGAACAAGTGACAGGGTGACTGTAAAGAAAGCAAGGATTGTGGTGTAAATGGTCCTAGGTGGACCTAGGTGAACCTGCTTCTGCAGGCGGGTCGGACTAAATGATCTCTAAAGGTCCCTTCCAACCCCTACCATTCTATGATTCTGTGAAGTGGGCCAATTCATTGGCTGCATTTTCATACCCCTGTCAGGAAATACATGAAGTCCTTTTGGAATTTATTTTAGCTTTTTCTTATGTGTGTGCTTCCTACATTTTCCATGGAGGGGAGGAGGTGAAAGTGGCTTTATCTTGTAGCTGAACATCAGTGAAAGTTGTATCTTCCATCTTCTAATCATTGTATACTTGATGGAAGTTTCCTTCAATGTGGAGAACAGAGGAAGGCAGTCTTCAGCAGCCAGCTATCATCCATCTCATGATGCTAAAGAATGCCAAGAAATTCTGGGTGGAGTTTCAGTGTGGTGGGGTCAGAGTGAATACAGTCCTCCTTCATTGCAAATATCCCTTCCAGACCTAGATTGTGATGGTCAGACCCTCAACTCAGGAGGCAAAGAACTGCCCAGATCTTTTAATGAACTTCTGGGAAATCTTCAGCTCTTAAGCAGGCTGTACATAGATGTATTTGTGTTTAGTTGCTTTCTCCTATGTATGGGTATGTGTGTGAGTTCAAAAAGAGAAGACAGGCAGGACAGACTTTCAGAATGCTTTTTAAGTGAATTGTAATGTACAAAGGGCTGTAACGAGCAGCAGAGAGAGAAGATCATCTGAAAATTCGCTTATCCCAGTAAGATTCTTTGATTCAGAAAGGAAGCAGGCCATTGGAAAAAAGGGAGGCGTTTGAAGATCCTATAGCTCTACCTTTAAATTTTACACTATGAGTGGTCGCAAGATGCTTAGAGTCATCTTTTTGCAGATGGAAAGTGCAAGGCAAGCACAGGAGATAGGAAAAGTGAAAAGTCCAGGCAAAAAAAGCACATACAGGTTGAACAAACTGCTTTAACGCTGTTATAATTTTTTTAAGGTGGAAGCAGTGAAGACTGAGGAGACAGATATTCCTCTGCAAGAAGAAGAAAGACGTCAGATGGAGGAGATCTTAAGACTGGAGAAGGAGATTGAGAAGTTGCAGCAGCAGAAAGAGGATCACATGTCTATCATCTGTGAAAACACCAGGAATGAGATCAATCGGCAACGAGAGGAGGAGATCCAGAGGCTGGAAAAAGAGGCATCTAGGGTTGCCCAGGAGTTCTTGGAGCTGCTGGATTTTGGCAACCTGGATGAAAGTGTGCAGAACTTAGAGCGCTCACTTTCCAGTGAGGGGACACTCAACATTGACTGCAGCCTGGTGGCACCACTGGCTGAAGAGGAAGTGGATGAGGGTTTTCATGCTGATGAGGAAGGACGGCCAACCTCTACTTCAGTGGTCTTGAATCAGCGTGGCACAAGAAGCAGCAGTAACTACTCAGAGGAGGTTGCAGACACAAGCCTTTCACTTATCCAGAGGGAAGTGGGAGAGGTTTTCCCTCCTCCAGGACAGCCTGTGGAAAGAACCACTACCCCCCAGGATCAGAGAGCCCTCTCTGACCCAGCAGAAAGCCTTTACAGCACTGTCTCAGATACACAGAGGAGTAACAGTGGAGAGGTGGGAGAGCCGATTTACACTTCCCCCCCAGATGTGGAGTCTGACTACGACCATGAGGAGTTTGATGGCTGTGGAGATGCAGGTAGTGCCTCCGCTGAGCCTCTGAATGGTGAGGAAGGTCTGAGACATTCCCATGGTACCAGCCTGGACTCCAACCGTGGCAGCCTGGACTCTGTAAGAATCCCTCCTGTCTCCTTTCCAGACATTTGTGTGACTTTGTTGATACTTGTAACATCATTTCCTTGTTACTCTATGCCCGCTTGCTCTGGGTATTGTTACTGGCTAGCTTGGGCAAAAGGGAAGAGTCATAGATAGGCTGAAGGCCAGAGAGCTTGTGACTGTCCAGTGCCTATGGGTATCCAAGCTAGCACATATGTATCTAGGCTGTTTTAGATTGTTTCCATCACTGTACATTAAGGTAATGCCCTTTAGGAAGACTGAAAGTAGGCAACTAGTATCTTGTATATATATGTTCTACCTTAGAGAGATTTCACAGAAGTAGCCTCAGCTTCCTTGCCTCAGAGGACAGTCACAAGAGGAAATGGGGATGGCTGAAGTTTGATTTGTTTCCATCACTAAAAATCTTCTTATTCCAGTCCTGTTACTGTTCAGAGTCAAGGGTTTGTTTGCAGCTGCTGTGTCCAAGTTAAGCTATTCTAGGGATAGAAGTGGCTGTGCTGATCCAGGCTAGCCCCTGTTGCAAACAACCAAGACCACTGAACCTTTTCGATCCTACTGCAGGGACAGTGACAGAGCAGTAAATCTGGGCTATTAGCCTCACACTTAAAGCATCTCAGCCTTAATCCCACTCTAGGGTCTGGGCCTCCTGAGTGCCCTCAGGCTAGCTGCTTAATAGTGCAATGACAAATCCCCTTACAGACCAGGATGTCAGATAAGCCCCCATAAGATTGTGTGGAGTTCAGGTGTGAAGCAAATGACAGCCATAAAAATACTTCAGATAAATGATGTCCCTGAGAATAGAGAAATATCTTTTAGGAAACCATTGAGTGTTCTTTTTTTTAAGGAGTTCAATTTACTTCCTTTGCTATTCTTTTCCAATGGCAGATTGTGACCCTTGTTAAAGAGTTACATGATTTTTTCCTGTTTGCATTTCTCTAATGTCAGCTGCCATCCATCAGAATGTTTTATGACATGATCTGTTTGAGTAAAGGTACCTTCTCTGCAGGCAGGTACTCACAGATCACTGTCAGGTAATCTTCAAGTCGTGAATCATTCTGTCACAGCCTAGGCCAGTTTCTACCCTTCTTCTTAAAATGTAAATAGAAGCAGAGGGATTTATTAGGCTCCTTATTGAGTAAGACTTGTGAAATGTCTACTTGATGCTTTGTCACGGCATGAGCCACAGGAAGAGGTGACTGCAGCTGGGTCACGATCCCATCCAAGATTACCTGCTTTTTGAAACTTAATGGCAAGAGAGGAAAAATGAATGAGTGGAATAGGATTGAGACAAAAGAGGAGCACAAAGGGGTCACAGAGAGAGGGCAGAAAGGAAAAAATGAAAAGGTACAACATGCATTTGAGGAAGGAAAAGGTCTAAGGAGCTGACTTCATTAGCATTAAATTAATACAATTGATCAAAAGAAGCTGTATTTAAAGTAGAAGATTACAGGGTAATTTGGGATTTTGTGTATGAAGTACTTTCTTATGGCTAAGGACCATTATCTAATTAGAGAACAGGGATGAGTAAATACAGTACAGTTATTTCAGTAATTTAGGTCTTTCTTTGGAGAGTTCAGTTATCCTGGAATATGCTTTGTTTTCCCTAATCAACCCAAAGCAAGGCATTTCCTTGCTAGGGTTAAATCAGTGTTCCATCTTGTCCAGCATCCTGGCCTGTCTGCCAGAAAAATCAGGAAACTTCTCCAAACTGAAGAATTCTCTCTTAATCCCATTAAGTCAGATTTTGGACCGTGGGCTCTGCCGTGAAACAGGTAGGTTTGTTAGCCTCAGGTAACTGCCCACTGCTGAATGTCACTCTCCTTTCTGGTATGAAAATGCCATGCTCTGGAGACTCTTGCTTTAGGCATTAATGGGTAAGCTGTCAAGCTTTTAGTTTTACTGTATTGCTTTTTTTGTCAAAGCACTATGTGTGGTTTTGCACCTTCTGATCATGTGACCTCTCTAACCTTGTTAATTTGCTCCAGTCCTCCTGTGACCAGGAGAACCCAAATAGCCTGTATTTCTTCTTTTCCATTTTAGTTTCTGGAGAGTGAAGAAGAAGTGGATGTTTACATTGATACTGACGAAGAGTTTTGTAATGGCCGAGTCACTATCTTCAATGGCTCAGGACCACCTTATTTTCACAGCTATCTCTACATGAAAGGTAAGTGGTTTTAGCCAAAACCATGGAAGGACAGAATCCAACAAACCTACTTTCCTCTTCCATTTCTCCAGAATCATCATCCCCACTTGCTTTTAGTTCTCTGATTTAGTTGCTTTTCTTTCTTCTTTTATTTCAAGCGAGAGAGGTGGATGTCAGGTTATATTCACCACTGAGACCTACTTGTACCCTCTTGCTGTGGGCTTACATGATGCATTCTGAGCTACAAAACTGAAGGCAGTACATAAAGATTGAGAAGTGCACGTATTTCTATATTTTGTATTTCTTTTGTAAGCTTGTTCTGATCTTCCTCTGTCCAAACCAGCACAACCTTGTTTCTCTCCTTCAGCTCCTCTGTTTCATGTATGAACTGAAGTGGCAACTAAGTGCCCATGAAGCAGGGTCAGAATGGCAATGTGGCCCTTGTGGCGTGTCTGATGAAATCTTGCTCCCTCGCTTTGCAGGAGGTCTCATGAACCCCTGGAGGCGTCGCTGGTGTGTTCTGAAGAACGAGGCCTTCATGTGGTTCCGCACCAAGCAAGAGGCCCTGAAGTCAGGCTGGCTCTACAAAAAAGGTGGAGGCATGTCAACGCTTTCACGCCGCAACTGGAAACGCCGTTGGTTTGTGCTCCGAGAATCCAAGCTGATGTACTTTGAGAACGATAGCGAGGAAAAGCTGAAGGGGACAATTGATATCAGAAAGGCAAAGTGAGTGGAGAAGTAAAGCCTTTTGATCCCCAGTATTCACTCTCTAAGTCAATAATGAAGTGTCTGGTGCTGCCAGTTTGTTGGTCTGTGCATCTCTCATAGGGCTGGGAGAATCAGAAAAGTAAGGGAAGGAAAAGACAAGTAGACCTTCTAGTTTTACTCTGAAGGGAGTCTGAAATTATTTGATACTACTTTTTCCAGTCTCGCATTTCATAATCCAGCAGAAGCTCTTCCCAAGCCATAGACGGAGTCAGACCAGGAGGGGCTAATTAAGTACATACCCCCTGCATTCTCCCCTACCCTGATTCCATCTGTTTCCTGGCTTCTCTGGGCATTTCACAGAAGTGGTGTGAAGCTCACAGCAGGATTTGAATTTGGCAGCACATGCTATGCCTTGTCCTGAGTGCTCCTTTTGCTGCCATAGCCAATTCCTCAGCTCCTGCTGTAAGAAAGGAGAGACTAGTCACCTAGTAACATTATGTGGACCTGTAAGTGCCAAAAAGAGTGGCACACTCCACTCTGTAAACAGCCCTCTGTGTCAGCCTCACTGTGTTACCTCTTCTTCCATCCAGTCTGCTGGTGTACTGAAGAAAAACACAATGACTTAAAATTCAATGACTTAAGCTTCGCTTTTGTAGTAAATTAACTGTACAAATCTTTTTAAGAGGACTCTAAAAGTCTGCATATGTGTTGGAGGAATTCTGTGTTTTTGTTGGAGTCACAAGCTGTCTGAAGCAGTGATTTCCCCTCTGTATGGTGAATGGTACACTGTGAAAAAGATGAGCTAGATGGGATTTATGCCTGTGAAAGGTTTTCAGTTCTGGCCTTTGTGATTTGCTGTGTTTCAGGGAGATTGTGGACATTCATGAAAAGGAGAATGCCTTGGACATTGTGACAGAAGACAGAGTTTATCACATAGTTGCAGAGTCGCCAGAAGATGCCAGGTATAAGAGGGAGTTGTGTTTGATTTTGTTCATTCGGTGCAAGTCTGGCCCAATGACTCATGGAAGAGCCTGGGAATCATCATCACTTCCCTTTTGCTGGAGAAAAGAGGGGATTCATTCCAGAGTATTGTTTTGTGCTTACTGGAGGGCACCTCACCTAATTTGGGGACTCCCCGTTGTAGCTCCTGAGATAGTGGTTTAGCCTATCAGTCAGTCACAGAACTGCCACCTTGTTGTGTGTCTGTGGACATGCTGAATTCAAGGGTTACTTCAGGAGACACAAAACCTTAATATAAACTGGAACATCTAATAGCTGATTTATTTATTAAATGGAATCTTGAATCAAACAAAAAGTCTATTCATGTTGTCTGTAAATGATTGCAAGAGCAGCTGGGTTTTATCCAGGAGACAGAGAAAAGGCTTTCGGCTTATCAGAGTCTGTAGTGTCACCTGATAAAATCTTCCCAGTGCAAAGCAAACAAATGACTCATGTCCTTGCTTCTTGGTGTCCTGGCCAGGCAGTGGGAATCAGTCATTTAAGGGCAGGTTGGACAACCTGTTAGGCTATGCAAAGCCAAATTAAAGTGTTACTGTCCTTAGCTGCTCATATCTTCCTGCTTTTCCCACTCTTAACCAAGGCTTCTGCTCTCTTAGCCCAGACAGTGTAACTGTTTCTGTGATCTACTTTTATCTGATTCTGTGACGTTATTTAGGTTCTTTTAGGTTATTTTGTTTGGGTGTAGGGAGGTGAAAGGGAAGCATCTTTGGACACAAATTGACAGAAATAGAGAGCAGCCAGGTGAACAAGAAGCAGGCAAATTCAAGGGGCAGTAGCTGAATAAACAGTAACTTTTTAACCCAGAACGGAAATAAAAATGCCCTAAGATAACACTGCAGAATTTCTAGGGCAAGTGTAAAGCAAATGTGGCCTCTGTCAGTGTCATATCAGCCTCTGTACTGAGAGAGAGGGCACCAACACTTGCACTAGCAAAGGGCAGATTAGCAGATGTCATAGAGCATTCAGTTTGAGAATCGTCCACGAAGTCTAGATGTTTGCTGATCTCACTGGAAGCTGCAGATAAGAATCTGCTTGTTCTGCAACAGAGATTAGCCTCCAGATATGTCTGTGCCAAGAAGCCCTTTCACAGACAAAATAACTCTACATTAACTTCTAAAAAACCCCATGATTAATTGACAGCCATATGACTTTCAGGTTTTTGAGCAGATCATAGAGAGCCTAGTTAAGAAGGCTCCCAGGCGTCTCTAGGACTCTAGTCCATGAAGAGTCCCCACAGAGCCTGTCTTTACATCTGCTGTGTGCTCTTTTCAGTCTGCTGACATGTGCTCCCTGGTAAGGCCACTGCCTGCGTGAATATCAAGTAGAAAACTGGATTTTGTGGGAGCAGCTGTCAGTGGGTTGGAGAACGTGCACAGAATTTTCATGGATAAATAAGGAGGAAGGAAGACGTTAGAATCTGGTACAGTCAAGAGATGTTTTTGTAGCATAGTCCTCAGGAAATTATGAATGAAGAAATTTTCCCACTGGCAGCTTTCCAGGTTCCTTGGTCGTATTCTAGAGGTAGTTTCACTACTCAGATCTTAACTCGGAGTCTGTTTTGATTGGCAGCGGTTGGTTTAACGTCTTGAGCCGAGTACACAGCGCGACAGCGCAGCAGCTGAGGGAAATGCAAGATGAGCAGGCCAATCCAAAGAATGCTGTGGTGAGTTACTGTGCAATCAGTCTGTGGGCACGTTTAGAGCCCTCTGTACTTAACTGTTTTGTGCATGTTTTCCCAGCACATGCAGTGCTGTAGTTCATGAGCAGTGTAAGAATACTGGACAATTATTGTAAAGAAGTGGCAAAGCTGATAGAAAAGAGGGTAGGCAGTGGGGAACTTGGTGGTTCTGGTGGGTGGCTCACCTTTATCACCAATAGTTCTCTTTGCTTTGAGGGGAAGAGGAGGTCTGACTAGTAAAGAGAAAGATGGGATTATGGGACTAGTCTAGGTCACAGTTACTCTGAACAGAAGATATGTGGCTGGGAAGAACAATGTATTTATGTATTTTGTCAGTACTGAAATGATAGCAAAGGTTATGTCAGACCTTTGTGGTACTCTCTGGGAATTTGTAGCTGTCATTCCTCCAGTCCCATGGAGCCCTTGCACATTTTCTCATGCTGCTTCAGGAGCAAAGATAGCCTGTGCTTTTCTCATGTGTTCATTTCTACTCAAAACAATTGGAATTCAGAAGAAAGTTTTCAGTTGCAATCCTGTTCACAGAGGAGAATGTCTGTCATTTAAGATGCAAACTGTTCCTGTTACCTGTGTCTTTCTCACTGTACAGGGAACCTTGGATGTTGGGCTTATCGACTCTGTCTGTGCCTCAGATAATCCTGATAGGTAGGTACAGCAACTTGACCATCTCTCAGATCAGAAACTCTCTGACATACTTTGATGGTAGGCCCAGATTTTCATTGGGGTTTACATTTGTTTAAACTCATAAGAATTTATACCCAAACAAATACATGTAACTGTTTCAAGCTGTGCCACTTCAGCTTCACAGATATATTTTCTTTGAGTGAAAGTTTCTCCTTTCCCTCTTAAATGTGGCAACAGTATAGTCTTAATGTCAAGGAATTATAGTCTTATCTATTTATTAACACCAAACAAAACTCTTCAGCAAAAGCAGCACTTGCATGTTTTCAACAGAGTAACTTTGATTTAATCTTGTAAGTGTAGGGGAAAGAGAGAGCATTGTGGAAGTATAATGGGTGAATTTAGAAATCTGTACTCTTCTTGAAGTCATTACAATTCAACAGAGCACAAATCTCTAGTTCACAGATTGGTTAGTTTCAGAAAAGGGACTGTGGGACATTTCACATCACTTCACATTGATGTTTAATTATTTCCCACGGTGTTAACAGGTTCAGCCAGGACAAAGATTCTTACTACAGTACTGAAGTAAAACGTTAGCTATTAAGTTCTTTACGTCTGTGGTCTGATTTTTTCCTCACACAGATTGCCAGTTGGAGTTACTAGTTTAGAAAATGCATATCTCAGCAGTGATTTAAGATTTTGTTGACTTAAATGTTTTAACCAGTTCTCAGCCTGGGCTCCTCATAGTTCATCTGTGTAGCAGTGAAACACTAGGCACAAATACTAAGATGAAAGTTCAGAATTGTTCATGCATCTGCTAAGGTACACACTTCTGGACCAGCAGTGTTTGAATCAATATAAAACAAATTCTGAAGAGGATGCTTATTTTTCAGCCAAGGTTTTTGTGCAGCTCATTTTCATTTTCCGTAGGTTTATGCAATGGCCAGACACTTGCTTGATTTGTGTCTTTTACCTTTTGCTTCACACTTGTGTTCTGTTGTTCCATTCCTCTGTTTTCTGATAGAAATGAATGTTTGCTTTCAAAGCTTTCCGAGTCTCTCCTCTTGGAACTGGTCATATTTTTATTTTTCCATTGTCATGTAAAGCATCAATTCCCTGCAGAATTGTGACTGTTCTTTTGGCAGGACACATTTGTTTGTTGCAAGAGAAGGACAAAGTCGTCTAGGAGCAACATAACAGTTTTTCCTCTGCTTTGTCAGGATCAGTTCATTGTTTTTAAAACCAATCTCAAACCCATTTCAGCTGCCCCTGCTGAAACCTCTGTTTGCTACTGCATCACTGGTTTTAGTGAGTAAGAGGAAACTGGCTGAAGCAGTAGCTCAGCCCAGTGGTACCTAGCACTAGCTCACTTCAATCAGAGAATAGAACAAAGTCCTTTGTTTATGAACCCAGGACATTTTACAGCTGGTCATTAGCTAATTAATGTTTTCTACTCTTTGGAAATAGCCTTTCAAAGATGTTTCATTCCATTTATCTGGTCTCTGCATTCATCAGTTTGCAGAACTACTCTTAAGTGTTTCTACGCTTCTCTGTAGTTTGTATTCAGAGAATCTAATCTTTCTGCATTGTTTGTGGGAAGGTAGAGGATGTGGCTTTGGTTGTGCTGTGAGTTGAGTTATTTGTAGGGTTATGACCAATTTTAATGCTTTTATTTTCTGGCAGACCAAATTCTTTCGTGATCATCACAGCAAATCGAGTGATTCACTGCAATAGTGACACTCCTGAGGAGATGCATCACTGGATCTCCCTGCTGCAGAAACCAAAAGGAGAATCTAAGGTCGATGGCCAGGAATTCCTTGTGAGAGGTAAAAGGAAACGCCTGTGATTACAACGTGTGAAGCTCATCTTCTGTTTATGACCTGAGGGGGAGGTTTGACTGAAGCTAATCCAGTCTAGGTTCTGCCTCCACCTTCCTGCCCACTGCTTGCCATGTCCCGTGTTGTTTTGACGCTGGCCCTTATGTGATTCCCTGTGGGTTCAGGAAGCTAAAGCTGGAAAAAAAAATAGAAGTACTTCTTTATACACTTAGTTTTCTGATGTTAGTTCTGTAGCCTATTTCAACGTGTCCAGCAAATGCTGTCGGGGGTAGGAGGGAGCATGGCTGCTGTTTTAGGAGCAGCTGGCTTTGACTGGCTACGACATGACACTGCAGCTTTTGTTTTCAGAAAGCTCTGTTCCTTCTGACACCTGTCATGTGGAGAGGGAGGGAGAGAGATCTTTGTGGGATTGCTGTTCTCCTTAGCTAAATAAACCAACTTGATTAGGGTAGACATAGTGAGGTGAGACTAATTCTCTGAGGCTGAGGAAAGATATAAAATATGTCTCTAGTTAGAGGAGCTGATGTGTGAGCAGTGATCACACACACGTTGCAAAATATTCCCTCATTTGTCTCAAATATTTTAACATCTCTGTAGTATTGTTGGCTCATTTACATGGTCTTAAATGTATGAAGACACTCCTGATCCAATCTGTGGAAAGCAAGTGTATGAGTAAATTGCTTTACATCTTCCAGAAAGTATCTGTGAGGGAATGAAGGTCTGAGAGTGGTCATGGCGAGGCAGGACAAGAGGAAGGAAAGGCACACGAAAAAGTGGCATAAGCATTCTGCCCTGAGCGTTTCAAGGAGATTAAATAATATAAAGCAAATTATCAGACAACATTTGGAGAACCTTAAGTTTAAAATAATTACAAGGCAACAGTTTCTTTCATCTTATCTTGTTCATGACTTAAATAAACAAAGGAATGAGCCTTTGCAGTCAATGTATGCTCTCCACTTTGCAGTAAGATATTTGTGTGACACTGGTGTAGCCATAAAGGCAGATATTCAGGAAAGTCTGTCTCTCTATCTTTTCTTTCTGTGGAACCTCTGGGTTCAGTCCCACATTATAACTTTTTTCCTCGTGGGTGGACATAGCTTTTTACAGCTTTGAATAGAAAATTGTCTTTTTGACAGCTTTTGCAACACAGACTGTCTTTGCTTTTATAGTATTGAATTTTCTTTTCCTTGGTGAGAATCGTAAAATGAGAGTGAAATTATTTTTTCCTGACTGTGGGAGGAAAAGATGCATGTAATGCTTACAGCTGTTTCTTCTGGAAGACATGTATCACCAAACCTCCTTCCGTCAAGGTTCACATGGGCATTTGGCATCTCTTTGCAAAAACGAATTGTAAATTATTTATTCAGATGTTTGGGACTTGTGAGGGAAAGCATCCTGAATGGAGGGGGTGCCCTCATGGTGACGAGAAACGAAATCACAGATCACTGATAAAAAAATACATAGGGCTGAAAGATGAAACAGCTCTGTGGAAACTTGTGGGCTGATTTCTTAGAGTGAGCGTTCAGAGTACTGATACAGGCAGTAAAGCAAAGCTGGTGGGTCTCAGAATGAGTGTTTTGCAGAGAATTGATGATGTTCTTATCCCAGAATTAGAGAGCCACCAAGCAAGAGACAGGATTGCTGTGGCGATAATACCATTGACATGTTTGTGTTCCTGTGCTAGGCTGGCTTCATAAAGAGGTTCAGAGCAGCAACAAGATGTCCTCTCTGAAGATGAAGAAGCGCTGGTTTGTTCTGACAAACACTGCCCTCGATTACTACAAGTCATCTGAGCGCACAGCTGCCAAGCTCGGCACACTTGTGCTCAACAGCCTCTGCTCCGTTGTGCAGCCTGATGAGAGGGTCTTCAAGGACACAGGTGAGGGGAAGGAAGCAGTAATGAGCAGACTTTTCATGTATGAAGTTGCCTGAAGAGGGGATGGTTCAGTGATGTCATGGTGTGTTGTGTTGAGATGGTACTCTTGATGTTTTTTGAGGCTCCTTGTCTGACTGCAAATATCTTTCCCCACAGAAACTGAGGGGGTAAAACAGACTTGCAAAGGGCCAGATAGTAGTGGTGCAAAGGATGATGTTGCTCACACCTGGTAGATACACTGTGCTGATAAGTGTTCCCAGATAGGGAAAGGGGGAACAGTTCTTATAGTTGACACTTTGTCAGTACATCTCTGAAAATAACTGTGACTTCGCAGCATAATTTCTGTTTGTCTCTGAGGTCAATGTTATTCTCTTACAGTGTATGCTCGGGTTTTAAGTCTTTTTTTGTAACATCACTCAACTTGTTAGAAGCAAAGATTTTTGTTTGCTTTCTATGCAGTGTGATACACTTCTGGGAAGGCAGAATCTGGCGTGGTACTCCATTGCTTGATCCTCTATGAGTTTGGGAAGGGAGCTTGAGCTGTGAGACAGAGAGTGAGGCTCCCTGACAAAGAAGGTGAAGCTTAGAACAGGACTTGAAATACTGGACACTGAAGTAGTGAAGTGACTTGGGATATTTTTAATAAATTGTCAGGTTTTGATCTCAACAGATGTCCAGGGCTGCCTTTGGCAGAGTGAATTGTCATTGCCCTGACGTGTTTTCTTAGTTTGTGTCAAATAAACTATTTTTCCAAGTCACGAGAATGGCCCTGGCAATCTGACTGGGTGCTGTGTGTGAAGTGGTCATTTTCTCATTAACAATATGCTGTCTGTGTATCTGTGTATCTTGGAAAGCTGTCTTTGTACCAAAACCTGGATTGGGACCTTCCTGCTGATAAATATATTTTGGGAAAGGGGGATGTTAATGTCTGTCTAGTCAGTTTTAACCAGACACACCATATGAAAGCAGCAAATGTTTCCTCAGCCATGTGCTACAGGCAAAAAAAGAATCATGGAGTATTTAGGTTGGAAAAGACCTTTAAGATCATTGAATTCAACCCTTAGCCTAACACTGCCATGTCTGCCATTAAGCCATGTGCCTCAGTGCCCCGTTTACAAGTCTTTTAAATACCTCCTTAGGGATACTGACTTCAGCACTTCCCTGGGAAACCTGTGCCAATGTCTAACAACGCTTCCAGTGAATAAATTGTTCCCAATGTCCAGTCTTAAACCTCTCTTGGTGCAACTGGAGGCTATTTCCTTTCATCCTATTGTTTGTTTCTTTGGAGAAGAGACCAAACCACACCTCACCACAACCTCCTGTCAGGGGATTGTAGAGAGCGATAAGGTCTCTCCTCAGCCTCTTTTTCTTCAGATTAAACACNAAGACCTTTAAGATCATTGAATTCAACCCTTAGCCTAACACTGCCATGTCTGCCATTAAGCCATGTGCCTCAGTGCCCCGTTTACAAGTCTTTTAAATACCTCCTTAGGGATACTGACTTCAGCACTTCCCTGGGAAACCTGTGCCAATGTCTAACAACGCTTCCAGTGAATAAATTGTTCCCAATGTCCAGTCTTAAACCTCTCTTGGTGCAACTGGAGGCTATTTCCTTTCATCCTATTGTTTGTTTCTTTGGAGAAGAGACCAAACCACACCTCACCACAACCTCCTGTCAGGGGATTGTAGAGAGCGATAAGGTCTCTCCTCAGCCTCTTTTTCTTCAGATTAAACACCTCCAGTTCCCTCAGCAACTCCTCATCAGACTCGTTTTCCAGCTTCCTTGCCCAGCTCTGGACAAGCTCCAGCACCTCAGTGTTCCTCTTGTAGTGAGGGGCCCAAAACTAAACACAGAGTTCAAGGTGCAGCCTCACCAGTGCCAACTACAAGGGGACAATCACTTCCTTTGTCTTACTGGTCACACCATTTCTGATACAAGCCAGGGTACCATTGGCCTTCTTGTCCACCTGGACACACTGTCAGCTCATGAATGGCACTCAAGATGATCTGCTGCTAGCACAATCTGCTTCCCTAGCACTGAGGTCAGGCTGACAGGCCTGTAGTTCCCTGATTCTTCCTTCCAGCCCTTCTTGTAGATGAGTTCTTGTAGTTGAGTGGCACATTTGCTAACCTTTGGTCAACTGCATAACATGAAAGCAGGTTTCACCTCCCAGCTGCTTTGTTTGTCCACAGGCTATTGGAACATCATTGTCCATGGGCGAAAGCACTCCTACAGACTGTACACGAAGCTGTTGAACGAAGCGATGCGCTGGGCCTCTGCCATTCAAGGTGTCATCGATAGCAAAGTTCCCATAGAAACACCTACACAGCAACTCATTCGTGACATCAGGGTAGGTGGCATCATGCCAATTCCCAAGTGAGTTGGTAGCAACCAGTTCAGCACTGGCCATATCCAGCCATTGCTGAGAATGTGGCAACAAAATGCAGTGCTGTCATAGGGAGGGAAATAAAAAGAAAAAAATCCTGAATGACTCTGCAGCTAAATAATCAAATCTTTTATGAATTTTGTTTTGAATTCATCTGACTAAGTCTAGGCTACAACTATCTGCAATTACAAATTGAATGCAGGATTACACCACCAAGTATTTGCAAATTCCTGCTTCATCCTTTCATGTTCTAAGCATCTATACTACCATTCCTACCAGCCATGTGGCTTTGCTGTACCCCAGAGTCCTCTTTGTACCTTAGGTTTGTGTGGTTAAATAGCAGAGTAAAGGGCAGAAAGAAAATGTCTTTCAAAATAGCAGAAGTCGTGCCCCTGGAGCAGGAATAACTTTTGAAAATGCTTATTTCTAGAAACTGGCAAATTGAACATAGAATTGTATTAGAAGACACACCAAAATGTATTTCAGAAGAAACGTATCTGTAAACATACACATTGTGAGGAGTTCTAAACAGAATACAATTTAAGTAGTAACTATTCAGGAAGAAGGAGCGAGGAGGGATTGTGGCAAATCTTGGAAAACTTCAGCTTAGGGTTCAAGGACAAATAGCACGTTTGTAGTGTTGTTTGAAGTATTGTTAGGGAAGGAATATAGGACGAAACATGGAAGAATGTGATGCCATTGTGTACAATAGTGACAGGCACAGATCCTGAACACCTTTGGTTGTCAGTTCTCTAAACACACATAGTACAGCCAGATAAATTCAGGGAGGACAGGCTCATTATTTCATACTAAACATGGTGGATCTGTGGTCAGAAAGTCCGTGAACCATTTACTGTTGAAGCCTTGAAACGTATACCAGGGAGCAATCAGGCCATCCATGCCCGTTACATGCCTATGTTAGGTGTCAGCTGTGAGCCACATTTGACCTCAGGGTCCTGTGCTTGGTGACCTTTGGTATGACTCAGCAGGGCTATTCTTGTGTTTCATTTTCACAAATAAAGTACAGAGTGATTTTTACATGTAAGTTATGCTTTAGTCACTTAGTCCTTCCATGGACCGCCAGAAACTTAGATAAAGGAGGCTGATCTTAAACTTAAATGTATAAGAACCTCCTGCAAAGGACTATCCTTATTTGAGGATAATTCTTGGGTTTTTTCTTTTAGGAAAACAGCACCAACTTTGAAGTAGTGGAACAGACGTACAGGAGGAACCCAATCCTGAGATACACCCAGCACCCCTTGCATTCCCCGTTGCTCCCACTACCATATGGAGATGTTAGTGTTAATTGTAAGTATTTTACCCATGTGACAAAATCTGCTCACATTTTAAGGATCAGTGTGGAGCCTGAGCACCACACAGGTGGTCTGTAAGTTCTCTCTATGTGGGTGAAGTGTGTTTGGGGCAGCATAGCCCACAGGGTTCAGAGAGGGAGCAGTCTCTTTACCCAGAATGTATTTTATGTCTTCTGTCTTAGGAACTCTTAAAGTAAATAGGGGCAGATGGTTTATCATCCTTCTGGGCAGATGTGCAGCATGTCATCTGTCAGCTGTAACAGGGTTGTGAAAGGCTCTATTGGGAATCCTATGACAGGATTACTTCAGGCAACTAGCAGTGGGATAGTATTAGTACAGAAGCTGCTCTAAAACCAGACTAAATGGATCCTTACTTCAAATGCTTCAGGAGCATCAAAGTGCTAGGCTGTTTGATAGGCCACCAAAGTGATTTGCTGATGATTCCAGGCTGTTTGACACACCAAACTGAAAGCTGCTGCTGAAGACCTATAGAAGGATCTCTCAGGCAGAGTGACAGGGCCACAAAGTCTGTTCACAAGTGAATGTCAGTCTGGATATGCAAAGCAATGTCTGCTACAAACACAGCGATCCAGCTCTGCTTAGGAAAGTGAACAGAAATTTACATAGCTCTATGAAAATGTCAAATCTTTTGTGGAGCACAGAAAGAAAACAGCTAATGAGAGGTTTTGAAAGCTTAGAAAAGGAGAAAGAAAGCCGTTGTGTGACTGTATGAATGTATCATACACCTACATCTTGAATATGGAATGCAGTTTGGTCTTCCACATTTTAACAAAGATACAGGAGAAGTAAAAACCTACCCAAAGGTGATTGAAGGCATAGAAAGACTTGCATACAATTAAGAGACTAAACAAAGCAGGACTGTTCAGCCTCAAAAGGAAGTTTTTAGAGCTAGAGGACTGTCACGGTGAAGCTGAAAGGGACAGTAACTGCTCACTGTCACTTATGATGCAAGAATCAAATTAAATGGCAGATGAAAAGCACAGGAAAAAAATATTCTGAAATACAGAAAAAGTACAGAGCAAATACATAAAATGGTCATAGAATCATGGAATGGTAGGGGTTGGAAGGGACCTTTAGATATCATCTAGTCCAACTCCCCTGCAGAAGCAGGTTCACCTAGATCAGGTCACACAGGAACGTGTCCAGGCAGGTCTTGAAGGCCTCCAAGGAAGGAGACTCCACAACCCCTTTGGGCAGCCTGTGCCAGGGCTCCTTCACCTGAACAGTGAAACAGTTTTTTCTTATGTTTAAGTGGAACTTTTTGTGTTCCAGTTTCGTCCCATTACCCCTTGTCCTGTTGCTAGCTACAATAGAAAAAGTGATGCCCCAACCTCCTGATCTCCACCATTTAGATATTTGTAAATATTAATGAGGCACAACCCAGAATTGTGGATGTACACAAGCCAGACTTCAGTGCTTGCATTCAGGCATCTAAAGCCTTCACTGCATTAGTGACTCTCTGCTTTATAGCTGCTTTCAGATGAGGAGACTTTACAGCGAGGTGACTTTCTGCCACCTCTTCACCTGTGTCTTCAGATGAGTTGCCAAAAGCTGTCTCTAGGCACCTCATCTGCAGGCATTGAAGCCTGAAGTACCTTTCAATGCTGCTTTAAAGACATTACTCAGCTTTTCTGCACAGTATATCCAAAAATGGCTTTGCTGTGGTGGTAAATTAGATGTTGGCACTCACGAAAACTGCATTTGCACATGTAGAGGGGAAGCACTAATGAATTTGGAGTATAAATAAATATGTAAATATGTAAGTTCAGGAGATTAGCATAAGCTAATGCTCAGGCTGCTGTTCTTCTGTGACAGAGTAACACAATTGCTTGGCCAGTAGAAAATGAGGGAGATGCTTACATCTTTTAACCTTTGTTCCCCAGTGCAACAAGAGAAGGGTTACAGCAGCTTACAGGATGAAGCAGTGAAGATCTTTAACTCCCTTCAGGAAATCGAGACAGTGTCTGACCCCATACCCATTATCCAAGGCATTCTGCAGACCTGCCATGATCTGAAGCCCCTGCGTGATGAAGTGTACTGCCAGCTCATCAAACAAACTAATCACATGCCACATCCCAACAGCACTGGGAACCTGCACCACTGGCAGCTGATGTCATGCATGAGCTGCACTTTCCTGCCTAGTAGAGGAATCCTGCGCTACCTCAAGTTCCACCTGAGACGGTACATGTCCTTTTCATTCATTTCCTTTCTCTCTGCTTGTCTGCCACTGCCTGTTGTAAAGTTACCTATCTTGCCCTCCTCCTGTGCAAACATCTTCCTGTGGGGCTGCAGCCTCCTTCCTTTGCACACAGTTCTTGCTGCCAGTTGTTCAGATGTATTCAAACTCCCTCCTTGCCACCCATCTGTTACATTGAAAGGGGATGTGGAAAGTAAGGGCCACCCAAACAGAATTCCGTGAGGCTGTGCTAAAGTGGATTTACAGCTGATGACCTACTGCTTGCTAATGTCCATATAAACATTCTCAGCCTGCAGGAAAGGTGAGGACGTATTTCATAAACATTGAAATATGAACTACCTTGGCAGCTGCGACAGGAAAATGTGTACTGTGGAGTAGTAGATACACTGTAAATCCAATATGTAGTTTGTCAGTATTTGTTTGTTTCACTAAGCACATAATGCTCACAATTTGTATTTCTTATCTGCTTTAACCTCCAGTTTCATGAACTAAATCATTTGCATTTCTTCCCAGTTCATCTTTGGCATGTAGTGGAGCTTTCCACAGCAGTCTACACTGGGGCTGAGATGCAGCCATGTAGCCTAACTCCAATCATTCATGATGAGAAAGATGGATAAAATCTGTTTGATTCCTTCCAGGCTAGGGAAGTGAGGTGAAGTTTGTGCCAGTACACCAAGTATCTACATCCTGGTTCTAAGAGATGCTGAGATCTATTCCACATTGCCATTTTATGGTTTTGTCATTGGAGTTGAAAATTAATATTATACTTAGAACTGCTGGCCTTGGACGGAAGAGAATCATGTACAAACGTCTATGTTCTAGCTTCTTGATTCTAAAAAATGCTGTAAAAAGGGCTCAGGCACAGCCATCAAATGAAAAAAAAAAAATAAAGAATCAATGTAAAAAAAAAAAAAAGATTAACATTGGATATCACCATTTTTCATCTCAATTTTGTCAGCTGAGATAGCCCTACTGTCTTCAGCTGGTACTGAGCTGAAAGTTTTGATTGCTTACTTCAGGCATTGCTGAGAAATGCCACTGAAGTGAGTTTGGAATGTCTAGTAAAAGCAGGTTTTATGGTTTAGGAAATGAGTGGACTTATTCTTCCTGTGGTTGCACATACTGTCCCTACTGAGCTCTCTCCATACTGTAGTCCAAGTTACACAGTTATGTGTGAGCTTTCTTGTTCACCATGTAATGGAGTTTTTTGCTTTTCTTTACAATTAGGGTAAAAGACCTCTTTCCAGGCTCAGAAATAGACAGGTACGCACAATTCATCAATGATTCCCTGAAGAGAACAAAGACGAGAGAGTTTGTGCCCTCCCAGGAGGAAATCCAGGCTCTTCTCACCCGGGAGGAAATGACCACCACAGTGTACTGCCATGGCGGTGGCTCCTGCAAAATAACCATCAACTCCCACACAAGTGCTGGGGAGGTAATGCCTTAGTAGCCTTAACCAAGTGCAAATACATCTCTGTGTCTGGATCCTGCTGAAAGGACTCATGGAGTCCTGTGTCCAGTTCTGGGCTCCCCAGCTCAAGAGGGACAGGGAACTGCTGGAGAGAGTTCAGTGCAGGGCCACTGAGGGGATGAGGGGAGTGGAGCATCTTCCTTGTGAGGAAAGGCTGCGGGAACGGGGGCTATTTAGTGTAGATAAAAGGAGACTGAGGGGAGATTTCACTGAGACAATAATTTGAAAGGTGCATGTTAAGGGCACAGGGCAGCACTTTTTTTCTGTTGTCTCAAGTGACAGGACCAAGGGTTAATGGACAAAAGCGGGAACACAAAAAGTTGCACTTAAACATAAGGAAAAACTACTTTACTGTATGGGTAAAGGAGCCCTGGCACAGGCTGCCCAGGGAGGGTGTGGAGTCTCCACTGGAGACCTTCAAAACCCACCTGGACACGGTCATGTATGGCCTGATTGAGGTGAACTTGCTTTGGCAGGGGATTGGGCTTGATGATCTCTAGAAGGTCCCTATCTGTGAAAGCTCAAGATACTTTGTAGGTTCAGGATTAAGCAAGGCCTATGCCTGAGTTGTTGAGTATCACTAAACAATTGTATTGCACAATGTAAACATTTCTTGTGTTCTGCCCATTGGAAAGGTAATAATTCTGGAAAGACAATAATTCTGAAGACTTGCTAAACACAGTTTTCTGGGCAAGTTTAAATTCCAGTTGATAAGGGAATCCTTGTGGATCACATTAGGTGGAAGTGGTGCCTTAAGGACATGGTTTAGTGTTGGATGTGACAGTACTGGGTTAGTCATTGGTTCTGTGATTCTATGGAAGAGATACTCTATCAGTAACTTAATCGCTAGCCGGTCAGAAACAAGATTCTGGGTTATAGTAGACACGTCTGTGACAACATCAGTGCTGAACAAAGGTAAAAATAGTAGTGAAGAGTGGAATTGTCACTAGAGGTACTGAGAATATCATCATGACATCAAAATCCATATGTGCCTGTATCTCATGCAGAGTTCTAATTCCCCCATCTTCAGAAGGGCAGTGGAGATTGAAAAGGTTCGGAGAAGAACTGCGAGGAAGATCAGATATAAGTAATGAGTTCCTTGCAGGGAATGATCTTTTAGGGTTAGAATCCTTCAGTCTGAAAATGAGGTAACTAAGGGAGGAATGTGGTGTGGAGGTCTGTGAAATGATGAGTGTCCTGAAAAGGTGCTGTTTCTTTGTTGTGAAAGCGTGTGTAATACCTGCTCTGTGAGCTGTCTCTCTCTGGTTGTGCAGGTGGTGGAGAAGCTGATCCGTGGGCTCGCAATGGAGGACAGCCGGAACATGTTTGCCCTCTTTGAACATAACCAGCACGTGGACCGTGCTGTGGAGAGCCGGGTGATTGTGGCTGATATCCTGGCCAAGTTTGAGAGGTAGAAGAATGTTTCATAAAGCCTTGAACTCTTAGTTGGATGGAACACTGGGTTAAGTGGTAGTATGGTCAGGTGGTTTTATGCAGCGCAGCTGCAGTGATCCAACCATTCACTGTGGTTGGAACTTCCCTTTGGTAGGGCTCAAGTGCACTTTTTCACTGTGTGGAAACCCACGTTCACATCTGTTTCTGTGACAAAGAAGGGTTTCTTTATCAGGATCATCAGGACAAAATTTGTCCCGCCTTTAGCAAAGAGTAATTGCTTACTAGCAGACCTCAGGAGAGACTTGCTCAAGTTTGGTAATTATCTTGTCAATTTATATCATAATAGCTATATCACAGGAGAGAGCAAAGATTTGGGCATAGGTATGAGGCTCCATTTTCTTACTGTGGACTGTGATTCAGTGGCCAGACATGCAAAGAAAGGAATCAATTGTGAAAGAAGCTGGCAATGCCATTGCCCACTTTAGATCTGTTCTAAAGACAAAAATAAAATGGTTCTAAATGGTGTAAAGGCTGATGCTTTTCACAGTCACAAGTTCACGTGGAGACAGTATCTTGAAAATAGGGACTACTTTGTGTCCTGCCCCCAACTTTTGCATTTATCTAGAACCATTCATCTAATTTTTTTGATCAAGGATATCTAATAAGAAATTTGGGTCCCTCTGAATAAAAATTTTCTGTGCCTCAGAGGGATAAATGGAAGTTAGTAGAAAAGTCTGCTCTACTGAGATTGTCCTGGTAGATTAAGTAGTTGCGTATTCTCCATGTTTCAGAAATCCAGGGGTACCTTCATATTGTGAGTTGTGCTGTAGATATTGCAGTACCATGGTGCTTCTGGTTGCTGTTTGTTCCCCCTCTCATTCACTTTCCTGTCTTACAGACTTGCTGGCTCTGAAGAAGAGGAAGAGGAAGGACAGTGGCAGCTGTATTTTAAGCTTTATTGCTTCTTGGATATTGAGAATGTTCCCAAAGATGGGGTGGAGTTTGCCTTCATGTTTGAGCAGGTGAGCTCACTCTGGGAGAATGTTTTGGTTTCGAGAGTGGCAGAAGCACACATGAGGGTACAGAGCACTGGCTTACCTTTGCAGTAGAAATGGGAATGGTGGTTGGAACAGAAGAATTTTATCTGTTGGATTTTTGCCCTGGAATCGACCAAGCTGCTACACTGCAAAGTTCTGTAGGGAGCAAGGAACATTAATACAAAAGCAAGAAAAATGAACAAGGGCTTCAGAAAACTAGAAGACCCATGGTAATAAGATGCTTTTAAAAACTATCTTTTAAAATTAAAGATGCAGAAATTAGGATAGTGATTCAAGAAGAATCCTTAAAAGTGGCTGCTTGCAGAACAGAGATATAGAGAAAAGTGGAAGATTTAGCTACCTGCATATCAGCTTACAAGGGCCACACAACCTTGGGGAGTTACAGGAATTGACTAAAAACCCCCATCTTTGGGGCAATTTCTTTTGATTAACAGAGGGACACTAGAAGGATACTACAGAAAAAGAGAACAAAGTTAACAGTCTTTGCTGAGTAATCTTTGTTGGAGTCACCGTACTCCATAGCCCAGTGATGCTGGTTAGGCTGGACATCACACTGGTATGAAATAACCTGTCAGTTAGGGATGCCAGACTGAACTGACTGGAGTACTCAGCTGTGTAGTTCATCACTGATTCTAATGAACACTTTGTTCTTGCCTCAGAAAATTACAGCTGTGGAAAGTTAATTGATGTGTTAAAGGGGGTCAGTGGCTTAAAGACTGAAACTGATTGATGGCCAAATGGATGGTATGTTGTACATCACACAGACAGTGGTTCCCTAAGAGGGATCGCTTGAAGATTTAAGTGTTGTTGACTGCAGAATGTCTAGGAGACAGTCAGGAACAAGACATACATGGAAACTCAGTTTTACCACCTCTCTATTGACAAGGCTTTCACCGGCAGAGAGTGGTGGAGGAGAAGTAAGAGTAGGAGAGCAGATGTTATCCAGACATTAGAGGGATGTAGCAAAAATCCTGCTGTAAACGTTTTTCACAAACATTTCACAAACAGGCAAAGGGAAGCAAGAGGGTTAGGGGAGATCCCTGGTGAAAGAGGAAGAGGTGACAGGTGCTGGTGTGCAGTGACACTGAAGTTAGGAGTCTTGAGTTTATTAAATCCAACTCTCTTGCGTTGAATGTTACCTTCACACAGGACCTGTAGCTGGTACAGTACAAACCAAATTGCCTCAATTCTGGTCTTTCCCATCTATTCCAGAGCTAAAAAGACCTCGTAAGTATTTTGGTACAGGACAGGAGGCCCTCAGAGACCTCTGTCAAGTCCAGGCTTGTAGAAAGACGTATTCCTCCCACATCCACCAGTTGCAGACTTTTTCTCCTTCATGAGAATGTCTGCTCTGACCTCCTGAATTATTCCTTTCCTGCTGGGACTGGCTTTCCCTCCTGGGATGAGTGGACACCATAGGAATGTGTACATGGGCCCAGCTGTGGCTTCTGCTTTCTAATGAATTTGGGGGACTTTTTGTTCATTTGTAGGCTCACGAAAGCCTCATAGCTGGTCATTTTCCTGCACCAGAGGACACTCTGCAGCGCCTGGCAGCTCTACGGCTGCAGTATCTTCATGGAGATTATTCTAAAATAAGTTGGAGCCTTGATGGAGTTTACCCAGTGAACAGACTAAAATCCAAAATACTGCACTCCACCAAGAGCAGTGGCACGACCAGTCATACTCTGGAGAGGAGGCGGACCAGCTTCCTTGAAGGGACGTTGAAACGGAGCTTCAAGACAGGCTCTGTAAAGAAGCAGAAGGTGGAAGAGGAGCAGATGATGGAGATGTGGGTAAAGGAAGAGCTTTCAGCTGCTCGGGCAAGCGTAGCACAGAAATGGACCAAGCTGCAAGGACTCTCTCAGCATCAGGCCATGGTGAAATACATGTCTATTGTAAAGGAGTGGCCAGGTTATGGATCAACCCTCTTTGACGTTGAGGTGAGTGATGTGTCAACTCGTGTAACTGCCGAGGAGAGGCATCAGGCTGGAGAACAGCCACAGCCATATGCATTATACTGCTCAGCAGCAGGAGGGAGCTCCAGTCTTAGGAAGCTCAGGGTAAGCTTGGGTTACTGCATCCTCCAGAGAGGTGAGACAGAGAGCACGGGGCAGGCAAGCTGCTGCATCTTTGGTAAATGGAGGGAGATGATGGATTCCCACTCCATAGCTAGCAACAGAATTGGGTATATTTGAGGGAGCTTAGGAAAGTGATGGCTACTGAAAGCAAAAGTAAAGCAAAGCTCTGTTGTCCTTATTGGCAAAAGAATGATCTTGTTCTGTAGCAGCACAACAGAGACTGCTCAGAGGGGTTGCTTGAACCACTGTGCTCAGGCTGCTGCAATAGGAGTCCACAGTGCCCGTTTGGCCCCTTTTGGTGCTGCCCAGGCTGATGGCCACGCCAGTTGCCTGCACTCACTATATTCTCTCTAAAATAGTAAGTGGAATATTGACTTCCTAAATTACTACAAAATCTGATGAGAGCTGTTAGGTATTCCAGTTATTTATTACTCAACTACTATTTGACTCACTGTCATGTCACTTCTAAACCTTTGGAGCAAGAGTGACTATAAGGTTCCTTCCGCACACATCCCATTTTTTCTATTGGGGTGAAGAGATGAAATGTCCTATGGGAGCTAGAAATGGGGAGCTTTTCCTTGAATCACAAGTGATTTATGCAAAATATGTTTCTCTTTCTGCAGTGCAAGGAGGGTGGATTTCCAAATGATCTTTGGCTTGGAGTCAGCACAGAGAATGTGTCTGTCTACAAACGAGGTGATCCTAAGCCACTAGAGACTTTCCAGTATGAGCACATTGTTTTCTTCGGAGCACCACAGCCCAACACCTTCAAAATTACAGTGGATGAGAGAGAAATGTTCTTTGAAACATCTCAGGTATATGAAAGCACGACACATGTTGTGTGTGCAGTTTTACCATCCCTTCATTAAAGCTCTAATTTCCAAAGACTAAACGAGTTTGTATGCAAGAACTCAAGATCAAGGGAGCTTAAGCCTAAAGCACCATGGCACCTCTTCTTGAGTACAGGGATAGACAGGAAAAAAAAATGATGCTGGTTAGAAAGTGAAGGAGGTTGAAAGGTTTTCCAGTCCACTGGGAATTTTCAATTTTGGGTGCTCCTGAGTGTCTTTGATCCACTTCCAGTGAATGGTGAGTTCACAAACTCAAAAAAAAAGAATGGAAAGGAAAAAAAGGTGCAGTAGCATTACAGTTGCTTTTCTTTGAGCTACAAGCCCTCTAAGTGCTCTCCAACAGAGCACCATCTCAAAGCTTTCCTTTCTTTGCTGCCATTTTCATATGTAGTTATATGCAAAATCTGTAGTGCCGTGACTTAGGACAAGGGGAAGCTTTTCTGCAGTGACTGGTACGCCTCAGTGGAATGGGGTGGTTGATGTGCTTATCCTCTGTTCTTGTGTTTTCTCTCTAGGTGGGTGAGATAATAAAGATCATGAAGGCTTACATCAACATGATTGTGAAGAAACGCTGCAGCGTCAAATCAGCCACCAGTGCGGACAGTCATGCCAGTGTCTGGACCAGGTGATAGGAAGGAACTGCCACGAGAGAGAGGCAGTTGTTTTAACGGTTGGTGTTTGCAGCTTGCCAGCACAAGTGTAGCAAAGATGTTTTTTAAAGGACTCCACTTCACTGACTACTGTATTTAAAAACTGAAGTGACATCTGCAGTACCGTAGGATTTGCACCTCTGCCCAAAGAAGTTAAACAGGAACAACTGGTGTTAAATATTAGCGACCCAACACTTGTTTTCCCCTTGCTTGTTTGGTGAGCAACGTACGTTAGAGAAGCAAAGTCAGAAGCATCCTCCTTCTCCTGCGTGTCCTCTCTGCTGTTTTCACCATTACCTGTCATACTGGCAGAAAAATTCTCAAGAATCATTTCTGTACTACAGGAGACAGACTTAAGTTTCCTTATGAGTTTCCAACGTGCAAACATCTGGGATCGCAGCATAGTCTGTTAAAAGAATATTTGGGTTTTATTTATTTTGCAAGCAGCTCTAAAATACAACTCACTGTGGGGTTTTTCTTCAGGATATGATCTGGTCTTAAAAGAACATGACTTTGTATAATTGAAGCCAAGCAGTCTAGCTGAGAGGTCAAACGCTACATGAGAGCGCATTAAACAAACAAACCAACCAACCAGCCCACTCAAGGTGATTCTTTACCTTCCTTTAGAAATTCACAGGTACTCAACTGTAAAGTGGCACTTTAAGTTCTAAATATTCCAACATAGGAGAGAAAAGCCTTTGGGCCTCCCACCACTGAAATAGACCACCAGGTGCCATTCAGGGTACATTCCAAGCAGCACCTGTTGCATAGAAATGAGTGACTGCCATTCCCCTGCCTTGTGCAGTCCAGGAGGTGAGGGTGGTTTAGTTGCATTTCCAGAAGAGCTGCTCTTGACAAACTCCAGGTTTTAGATGGAGGTTAGAGGTTTCTGTGGTGAGCAGTCTGCTGGCATTAAGTTCCTTCTTTCTCTGCGTGGGATTTTAAGATGACTGGGATTCCTGAAGTTTAAAGTTAACTGTTTTTCTACTGAAGGAGTAGGTGTCTAGATAAATTGTTACAGGCAAGACTTTCACTTCCTTGGTACTACTGTAAGCATATGCCAAAACCTTCACCCTCCTCCAAGTTCTAACTGGAAGTGCTCCCATCAGTGAATCCCCATATCCCCCTTCCAGTCTCCCCTAGGTCCCTACTCCTCAGCAAAACTTGAAAACAGTGCTGTTTTGCCAAAACAACTGCTTCTTGGAAGTTTTTATAGCTACTTGCAACTTGAAGGAGCAGAACTTGATTTTTTCTTCTCAGTGGAAGATGTTCATTGTCTTCAGTCTCTTGACTTCAGAAGCTTGATTTCATTGTTGAAAACAATATTCAGTATCAGTCAAGTCATAAATTGGTTGTGTGAGCAGTCAGTACACCTGGTGGGCAGCCATTTTCTGTGACCCTTTTCTAGTTGTGAGGTCTCAGAACACAAAGGCTCGTTCAGTTTCTCAGTGAGCCCGAGAAGCTGCATGCAACATGGGCTGTGTCCCATGTTTAGCATCAGACGTCTCCATTTCCAAAGCAGCAGCAGCTACAGCCTGTCAGCTATGAAACAGCAATTTCACAGGGTAGAACACTGAGAGTCGGTATGCAACAGGTTCCGTTCCAGTTCATCACCCAGTTGTGCCACATCACTAATACAGTATCACACAACACTGTCCTTGTGAGGTTGACTACAAGAAAAACCACTGTACAGAGTCTGTGCTCTTCTCTTGTTTCCACTGCGCTGCAGCATGTGCAAACACTGTCCACTTACCCCACGCCCAGCCTGGGGGCGCAGCTGCTCCTGGGTCTCCTACCTGCCACTGGAGTTTTGCCTTAAATAGCTTTACTGAAGGAGCATACAAACGTCCCTTTCTTCTCACGAAGAATAGAAAGATGACCAGGTCATGAGTGAGAGAACAGGAATGGAGAGGCAACCCGAGAAGCAACACCTTGTATCGGTCTGTACACTGGCTCTCCTTACTTATCAGAATAGCCTTGTTACCCCTGCCCTAACTCTGTCCCAGCTCTGTGTTCTGGCTCTTGGGTTGCTGCAGGCAGCTTGAACCCACTTTGAAATGTAACTCCCATTACTATTTGTTGTAATTTTGCTTATTTCTATTACAGAATCCTTCTGCTGTCTTTTTTTAATTTGTAACTGGCTTTACAAGATGAAAGTTTAATAAATTATTGGATTGCACAGGCTGTATTCACTCACAGACGTTGTGTGCTCATCTTAAGATGTTTACTCAGAGATCCAAGGCTCAGAACTCCCAAGTGAACAGTAAGCATTGGCATGAGGAAACAACAGCCCTTCTGCTCAGAAGCAAATTGTGCCCTTGTGGCCAACAAAGTGTGGAAAACAGTTTGCTGTTAGAAGAAGGAAGGTTTGTTTCCAGCTATCTGCTGCCTAGTCTGGGGTGAGACGTGCCTTTAGTCAGTGGGAGATTCCAGGTGAGGCCAAGGGACTGCTGCTGAGAGGGTTACTGTGTGAATGCAGAGCAAGGAATGCATCCTCCCCAAAGGCCCAGTCTGTGGGGTCAGCTCTGTCTCTTCTTTTTGGCACTTCCAAAGTCACTGTTAAAATCAGATCTAGTGCAAATAAGCTGCTGCCTGCACTTCACATACATTATTGTGTGACCCAGGCATGGTGTCCTCCCAAGGAGCATGTGCCACTGAAGTGGTGACTGGAGGGGGAGCAGCTGAGCTGTCAGCAATGCTGACAGGCAATCTAGCAGACAAGGTCTCTCTCAATCCATGCACAGGAATGGAAACCAAGCAGTGGTGTGTAATTTCCATTAATACATACTCACATATCACTCGGTCAGATGCCCTGAGAGCTTTGGGAACTCTGGAGACAAGTCTGCGCTATTTCATCATCACAGACAGTTTATCCATCCTTTGTCTTTGTTTGAGGCTGGAACTGCCTCTGCTTACTTCATCAATTTCTCTTCTTTCCCCAGTTGTTACATTCCTTTCCACACACTTCCAACGCTGTGCCATCTCTGCCTCTTTTCTGCTTTGGGAGCTTTCACTCACGCACAGACAAAGCCATAGGCAGGCTGCTTGGCCTGCCCCTCTCCTAAAGGCCCCTCTGGTGCCACAGCACCTCCTGGCCACTCCGTGGGCTGACAGGACTGTTCAGCAGCCACAGCTCGTTGAACTGGAATGTTTTTCTCAGTGACAAATGCAGAGACCAAGGCCAGTGGCTGTGGAAAGTGCAGGAGCCAGCTTAGCTATCTATCTCCCTCCTTGGCAGCTGTTGAATTTCAAGCTCCCCTTTTGCTTCATCTAATACATCACCACCACGACAACGTGTGCTGCGGTGCTACTCTGCCAGCACGCACAGATTGATTTCTATCTGTTTGCAGCAAGGGGATAACCACTGACATGATGGCCACTTCACAGCTTCCCCTCACCCGCCTCTGATGCCCCTTGCTCGCTCTGTCAGCGACACACAGTCCCTGCTGGCCTCCTTACCAGCCCTTCTCTAATACAACACACAAACTTGAACTAACTAACATTGATTTTACATGAAACAGGTTCAAGCCTATGGGTGTTGGAGTTTTGGGCACGATTTATCAGCCTCTACACAGTAAACAAAGTGGTAAACAAAAATCACAGCCCTTGGGAAGTTTTATCACCAGCACATATATCTAGTTAGGAAACCAACTCGACTGTAAACCTCAGCCCTCTATTTACCTCTTACTCTAAAACCCACAGCCTATCCCATGCAGGCTGCAGGTTGTGTTATTACTCTCTGCTTTAACTACAAAATTACATGATCCCCTTGGGCATTTAAGCAAATCTCTGACACGTAATTAAGTCCAGCCTCCACTGTAAAATCTAAGCTCCCAAACCTGTGGATCGCAAGTTTGCTAAGATGATGTCCACATTTTACACCAGAGATTCCAAATGCTACAACTGGATCAAACACCCTGGCCCCACACCACTCCCTGACACAGGAGATTGCCTGGAGCTTGACGGGCGGCAAAACACATTCCACTCTACACGCCTGGAACATGCTGCTGTTGAAACATGGCTGTGTGATGGCCAGCCTCCTACACCCTGGAAGGACTCCATCTCACCTTGTACTTGGGCTCTGCACCAGTGTTTTGCTCTTAGTTGCAGCCAGACCCAAGCTGCCCAGGCTGTGGCGTCACGGATGTTCTAGCTGTCCACGCTGGCTGTTGTAGCCCTTTCCCAGCATCCTGTACCGGTGTTTTGGGGCTGTTGGCAGTACATTTTCTGCATTTGGCTGCTGCACCTTCAGACGTGATTCTTTCTGGTCTACTTTCCCAGCACTTATGCTGGTGCAAGGCTACAAAATGGTGTCTGTGGTGGTCTCTTTGTCATTGGGTGGCTTCAGTTGTCAGTGCTGCAAAGCTGGTATGAAACAGAACAGATACAAAGCAGATACAAAGCAGAGTGGTGTCAGCAGGAGACGGACAGCGAAGTGCTGGTTTGTGTGCAAAGGGGGAAGATCTTACCGCTCTCCATGCCTGCCTGAAAGGAGGTTGAAGCAAGATGGGTGTGGGTCTCTTCTCCCAAGTGAAAGGACAAGAGGAAAGAGCCTGTGGTTGTGTCACATGGGGTTTAAACTGCATAGCAGGATATTTTTTTTTTCACTGAAAGGGTTGTCAAACCCAGGGAGTCATCAGCCATGGAGGTATTTAAAAGATGTGTAGATGTGGGATTTGGTTTAGTGGTGGACAGGGCAGTGTTAGGTGAGTAGTTAGACTTGATGACCTTCAAGGTCTTTTCCAACCTGAATAATTCCTTGATGTCCAGATCATGTTTATGAAAATAGAGACATTTCAATGAAACAGAAAGCAGTTCGGTTCCTAATGGGGAGGGTGTTCAATCACATGTACTTGTGAAAACATCTCACCCAGGTACATTGTAAGTTTAATTTGAACATGCACACAAGGCTTGCTAGTTTTTACAAAGTGTAAACACCACATTTGTGTATAAATATCTGTTCTATTTCATCTGCTAAAGGGGAACTGTAACACATGACATTTGCAAAGAGCTTTACTGAAAGCAGGCCCCTGTGAGTGTCCCGAGACACAGCGTGCAGGAAGATCTTTGTTCTCATTTGTTCCAATGAAAAATGTGCACGTAAGGGGCCACCACAGTAAAGAAAACACATTTTGCAATAATTATTTTGCATCACTGAAATTCCACTTTCTTAAAAACCACCTTGGAGGAAATTACTCTACTTATGCTGCAAAGGAGCAAAGCTAACAAACAACTGTTGTTCTGTTTATAATTATAGTCCTGCCTGCATTGGCAAATAAGAGTCCAGAAGGACTTAACAGTCTGTAGTGCATTACTGTGTAATCACAATAAACCTCTCATCTGGTATCCTCCCCTGCCCCCTCAAATCTGTTACCAATCCTTTAGTTACTGGCAGACACGACGATGGAGTGCACGGGAGTGTTCAATGTTAAAATACCATGAAAGCATAAACTCGAGAGAACAGCATCTTATAAGGACATCTACACTCTACACCATTTGCAAGTTAATTCACTGTCATCAGAAAATTACCTTCTCTAGCACTTACCTTAAAACTCATCACAGACCAGGAAAGGTCCATTAGATTGTCAACTGAATTTTTCTCTCTGGTAGCAAATTTCCTGGTTTTCCTAAGCTTAGTTCTTTTAATGTTGCTTATAGTTGGCACTCTGAGCAAAATCTACTTAATTAGGTTAAGATCTTTATGTACTTCTTGCCAGCAGAATGAATTTGAATAACTTTTACAAGCCTGAGTTTACATATCCTGCTGTGCTCCATAGCCACAGCACCAGGAGGTGCATAAAGGGTCCAAGTTGTAATTTTGACTTTATCAACAGAAGTCATCACGTTTGGTCTTTGTTCATTTGCAGCCACACCAAAAGGGCACCACTGACAGGCCACATAATGTTCTTCCTCCTTTCAAAAATGTTTCGCTGTGCAACATATGTCCAGAGAGATGAGCAGATGGTGCCTTTGGTTTAAAAATAAAAATGGTAAGAAATAGGCATCAGCCCCAAACAGTGCTCCTACATAAGCACATGGGGTTGACTTCTGTGTCAGTTAAGTTATTGGTACAGAAAGAGCGTTAAAATACAAATGCTGGTTGGTCTAGTGGCAGATGTGGATCAACCTTTCCAAAACACAGATTCTTCAGAGATGGGGCAAAACTGAGGACGAGGAACTAAACCTCATGCTGCTCCACTCACCCCAAGTGGAACTTGTGCCCACGGGCGCTCTGCCTCAACCAGAGAGAGGCCAGTTTGCCAGGTTGCAAAAAACCTTTGTACATTTACCTGAAGCTGCGCAGGATTTTTCTTGACCTACCCCAGTCCACTCTGTGCTTCAGGATAAAGAAGATTCAGGATGTCTTCCCTCCTCTGCTCTGGGACTTGGGAAAAAGCACTTCATGTCTGTGTTTCTATTTCTCTGCTCATCATCCAGGCTCTTTTCAACGATGTCCAATGACAGGACAAGGGGCGGTGGGTATAAACTGGAACACAAGAGATTCCAAAGAAATAGAAGAAAATTTCTTCACTGTTCGGGTGAGGGAGCACTGGCACAGGCTGCCCAGATGGGTTGTGGAGTCTCCTTCTCTGGGGACATTCAGAACTACCTGGATGAGTCCCTGCGTGACCTACTCTAGATGGTCCTGCTCTGGCAGTGGGGTTGGACTGGCTGATCTTTCGACGTCCTTTCCAGCCCTGGAGATTCTGTGATTCTGATCTTCAGTTTTTAGATTGATGCAGATGACCTTGTTTGTCTTGGACAATAGGATGCTTCTCCCAGCAAGCTGTTTCTGGAGCTAAAAATAAAGTTGCCCTTTGACCAGCAGTTGCAGATTTTGGAGGTCTGGAATTCAGAGTTCAGATGACACTTTAAATGATTAATACATCTCATGCTTTAATTGCAAATGTTACACGGCTGGAGGTAATTTAATTTTGCCCATATTTTAATGAGGAGTTGAGAGTCCTTATAAACTACTTTGGATTTAATTTGTGCCACAAGATGCTAATCAACTTCACCTTGACTAAAAAAAAAAGGCAGAGAGAAATGTTCCCTTTCAGTGTAAGGCCAGAAGCAGCCTGATAAAAGCTAGGTATAACCATGCTCCATGATAAAATCTGTTTTCAACTGCAAAAAGAAAGTAACTGGCATTCTTTTTCAATACATCACAGATTTTTATTACCTCTAAAGTTTTGTTATCATGGTAATACTTACCTGCTTTAATTAGAATCACAGCACCTGAGCTCTGAGCTTTTTTACCCAATGATTAATGAGCTGGCTCTTAGCTCTAATAACTGCTTCCACAGAAATAAAACCAGCGTAAGCAGTTTAGTGTTTTATTTAACTTTATTCTTTCAATAACAACACTGCTAAATAATCTGCCTGTGTATTTAAAATAAAAGCGGGGTGTTCACCTGCAGTAAGGCAGTTCTGTTCACTCAAGAATTACCAGTGATTGGACAATGTGGGTATGGCAAAACAAACATGAGAAATGAGGCCTTACAAAATTATTTACATCATCCATAAGAATAAAATACACATTTTTTTATAAAAGTATACGTTCATGTCTGTTGGAGAATTGGAATTTTGCTACTACTTTCCACTTTCCATTTCAGATTCACACCTAAAAATGCTCCAAGTATAAACACCTATAAAACTAGTAAATCTCAAAACATGAGAATCTGTAAATAGTCTTCTCACTTATTATTGTTAGAAGAGGACATTAAGCAACACTTTTTTTTTTTTAGTCCATTAAGTTAGAAGCCATTTGGTAAAGCACTTGGGCATAGAAGCTAAACCAGAAGATGGCAGGAGCCAGGCTTTGTTATGTTTCAAACACTTCTCATACCAGGCTAAACTGAAGATGGTGACTGAAGGTTATTTTCATTACATAGTAACTAGCATCACAACTCTACAAGTTGTGAGTGAGAAAACACTCACAATTGTGCCCAAAGTACCGAATAAAAGAACAAAAGTGCTTAACTCTTTCCATCAAACTGACACAAGGGTTCCTTGGCTGCGCCCTCAGGCTGCCCCGGCTCTCCAGCCCTTTGACAAGAAGTTCTCTATTTCTCAATACAAATGATAAACACTCGCTTATCAAAATAGTGCAAACAGGAACAAAGAAAAGTGCTGTCAATGTAAGTAAACTGCAGGGAAACAAAGGCAGTCGAGCCTCAGAGAAGTCAGTAGTTCTTTTCTCGGCACATCAGACCAAGCGCAGCCCTACTCACAGCATCACGCCCCCACTTCACATCCTCCTTCATAACTGAAACATGCCTGCTCTTGGTCTTGTGCATCAAAAAAGTCTAAAGAGTTTTTCAATTGATCATATAATTAATTAGCATATACAATTCTGTCTTTCCCTTTTCCCTTTACAGCTTTCTTTGGACTGCGTAGGAAAGGCCATGGCAACACATCACATCCAAAAATCAAGTTTTATGCAAAACACTCAAGTATTTTTAACATTTATGTACACAAGTTTGTTTATCATATGTTCTTTTTCACTCCTTCCTTAGATATATCTTCACCTTGTTTCTTAGACAGATGACGTATTTCAGCTATAAGGTCAGGCATTTAATCCCAGTATAAATAAGAGTGTTGGGGGAAGTAAATGTCAGGAGGATCTCGTTACTGTCCCTGCAACACTCCTGCCCTTGGATGTCATAGTGCAACAGATCATTAGATGGAGCAGGTCTCAGTTCTGTGTTTTGAGCTGCAAGAAAATCATTCAAGTCTAATTTTAGAGCAGTCTGAAGACATAAGGCAGAATATTTGTCTCCAAACACTACTCCAAGTGCAGGTTTTAAACATTATTTAATTAATACTTGGGTCCAGATACTGATTTTTAACATAAACATTCCTGCCATTTGGGCCTTTAACTTTTGTGAAAGGAGCTTTGAAAAGAAACTGAGCCATTTACTTAAAGAGCAGTCATATCACAGGGTAAAACATAACATTTGTGCCTCTGCTTTTACAGGGCTTAAGGCTTTTATTACCTCTTGAGTTCTGCTTGTGTTTGCAGTTAGCTCTTGGTGGGTATTTTTGTTAGCTCCACTGCTTCCCTTCAAGGGATAAGAGTAGCGATCTGCCAGTTTGCCACAGTCTCAGGCTTCCAATATTTTGTTTATTTCATTTAATCCTAGATGGCATGGCTTTAGCACAAGGTATTCCCCATAACTCTCTATTCAAAATGTTCGTTCTGCATTCTGAGGAAGAGCCTTCTCTCACCATTCTGACATGACTTTTTGGTGTCTTTGTGTGTGTGGGTGTGAAATCACAGTATGATCTTCCTCCACTACAACAGAAAATATAAATTCTAGTTGGATGGGAACGAATAATCAGATATCTGGCAACTCCTTTCTCCCTTGCTGTATCAACATTTGTATCTGCTTAATCCAGAAGTTGCTTCCATAGGGTAACCCAATGCTAGAAGCAAAATGCTTATAAGCTTATCAAAGTGATACATCGTTTGGCACGGAGTTATTGACAGATATTTGTACAAATGGACAGAATTCATGTAGCAATTTTAAGTGCATTCGTTAAGGTGATGTTGCATGAAGTACTGTTGGCATTCATTATTTCATTAAAAACTCTTCCCAGTAAAGAGAAAAATACTGTAAATTAAAACAAAACAAAACACTCACAGAACTCTAGAACCTTGCACCTTAAATGGCTGAGGCTCAATGTAAATAGTTACCATGGGCTTGAGGAAAAATTGCACTTGTATAAGAGAATAACATTTAGCCCTTGTTAATAGCCTTCTTATTACTTTTCCAAAAGAAGTAATAAACCACCAAGCAGTTCATTCCTTATGGCTTCACACAGTGAAGTTCATGCTAAGTTACCCAGAAAGGGCAGTCTCTCAATAGCCATCTTTTGTGAACATATCATCAGTTTCATCATCATTCATCCCTCTCTGGTAGCGCACTGAAGAGAAGGTGCTCCAGTGGAGACGCTTCTTCTTATACAGGTACCACAGTAATGCCACAAAGAAGACTGAGATAATCAGCAGGGCAAATGCTACAGCCACTCCAGTATGGTTAGAACCTGGAACAGAACAACACACCAAGAGTTATTCCTCAAGAGTTTTGGGAAGAATATTTTGCCATAGGGTTGATACTTTGGCAGCTGCACATTAATACTGCAGGTGTTTAGTTGAGATTAAGGCAAAGAGCTTCTTTGTTTTAACAGTCTTCATCATGTGGGAAGTTAGGTTTCCCTATTGTATTTTTGGTCATTCTGTTAATCTCCAAGTCACATTCAGGTTGGAAGGGACCTCTAGAGGTCAAAAAACCTGCAAGTAAATGCTGCACTCATTCCAAGGCTTGCATACTCCTGGAACTGAACAAGATCCTGGACTTTCTTGGGATGGAAGGGAATTATGCTTCCCTTGGACTGAAAACATCTTGTTGAGGTTGTCCACAGCAGTATGAAGTTAAATCAATCCCTGCTTTTCCACTTCAGTGAAAATATTTGCAAAAATTGGAAAGATTCCACTGCTGCTCAGGAATTTGCTTAACTCTCAGTAACTGCTTTCCTTCCTGTACAGAGCAGAGTGTGAATAAGTAACATGAGGTCTGAGTCACCTTCTGGAGCCACAGGGTGCCATTTCCAGAAGCCTCCTCAAGACCAAAAACAATCTACAGTACCCTCCTTACTCAGCACCTCTTACAAGCACAAGTCTTTCTGTTCCCACCTCCAAAGACTCACCCATGAGAGATATCCTGTGGTACGAAACGATAGCAACTACTTTATGTTCTTTTTTAAGTGGAAAAGTCAGTTCTTTCCCTTACCCACTAAGTAGCTTGAGGGAGCCAGACCTAGAGAATTTGTCCCCGAATGCAATTTTATGGCAGAACAGCAACACAAGGTTATTGCTTAGGCAGAGGTACTTGATGTGTTCTTTGATGAATTGCACTTTCATTATTTCAACACACTTTCCCAATTAAAAAAAAAAAAAAGTTGATTTAGTCACTACAAAATTAAGTCTCTGCAAAAAATCAATGCTTCCATACCTAAAGGAGCTTTACAAACCACTCGGCTTTGACTCTGACTGCAGTCAACCTTGGACCATGTGCCAGTTGTGGACAGGATAACACTGCATTTTTCACTGACTTCTGCAGTATTGTTTTCCCAGTTGACATAATTAACTGATGAGCCATCAATCCAGTTCAGGGACTGATCTGTTGGGAGTAAAAAAAAATGTTGTAATCCTAAACAAGGTCATTCACAATCTATTGATTTATTTATGTTGCTAAAAGAAACAGGGCTGAATATCCCATAGAGAGAAAGTAATTATTATAATACATCACTTTTAGCCACATGTCTTCTCCAGACCTTTAGCATTTGATGCATCTGCAGCTTAATCATTAGCCACCAATGACAGTGTTGGGGAAAGTAAATTTCAGTGACTCCTGATAATCTTGGGTGCAACAGGAATAGCCTTAAGCTACAATGAAGTCCAAAGGGCTTTCTAGTGTCAAATGAGTGATTCTAGTCTTAGGCAGAAGTTACTCTGGGCTATCAACAGTAAAGAACTGTATTCTTATTTGAGGAGTTATGCATTTGTATTTACCAGATAAAGCACTCACACTCATACATGGTTGCTACTTCTTACCTTTAGAGCTTTGAGCCAGGCCAAGCCATACGTTCTTAGTGATGAGATCATTTTCCTTTATGTGTGTGCTGACAAATGCATTTTCTTCAGCATCCACTATAGTCAGAAGAGTTGCTGAAGGATCTAAGGGGAAGAGGAAACCAGTCAAGAATTGCAACTTCAGAGAGGTTTTTTCATTGTGCTTTTACATTGATTTTTATGCAGAAACAATTACTATGGGAAGAGATTTGCTGATCTGGGCTTGTAAAATTAGTTTGACATAACCTGCAGAATGACATAAACATACAGCATGTCACACAAGACGGCTTCAGATGACTGGATATTCATGCAGGTCATACAAAAATCAAACAGCAGTAAACTTACTGCACCTGTGGACTATGTACATTGAAGATATGCTACACTCAGAACTACCAGCCTTGTCCAAGTAATAAGCCCTTTCCAAAAATGTAGTTGAACAAGAGCTCAGCATTCTTCTGAGTTAATTTGTAAATCTATCCCTCATTGTGCCTCAGAGTGCTATAGTAATTAAGGAGGAAGGAGGAGGAAAAGGTATCCTGGAGATTGGCTCAGAGTGTACCCAAGTACACTTCTTTAGAAGTATATGCAAATATAAGTCAAAAGCTTAATTTGGAAATCATTTCCTCTTCCAACTTCTAGGCCAGGTAGGACTCAACAGAAAACTGCCTCCAAGACTAACACTACGCTCACATTTTCTTTTTCATCCTACATAGCAAGTTCAATTCCATAAGATAATTCACTAAAAGAAAGTTATGACAGGCACTGGATCTAAGACAAGGTCATTAAAAATTCTGTGCATGAGACTGCTTAACATTATCTTTTGCAATGTGGAATTCCCCACACAGCCTATCAAAGAAGAGAGAAAATCCTTGAATTTGACACAAAAATATTTTTTTTAGTGATACTAGGTGCCTTAATATCTATACAGCACATGCTTTGAACCAGTGTGTCAGGCTAGCAAGCTCACTATTAGTAAGCAGCTTATACAAGGGTGTTATAAGAAGGCACCTTTAACAGTAGTAACTTTACTATAGTTAACCGCATGCAAATAAAATGGTTTCCTTGCTATTACTTCTCCTAAACTAAAGCAGCATAAAAGCAGAAATATAATCAGTGCAGGTTTCTCAGTTGTTGGGTTTTATTTCTTTCCAAATAGCTGACCAATTACAAGTTGTAACGTCACAGAGTCTAAACATACTCAATTTCTGGCAGACTTTCTTAGCATCTTCCACATTGTATACTGAGAAATTGTAGAATGCCATGTCGAAGGCATAACAATGATCCTTATACTGTATCCATTGTAGGGCACCACTCATCTGAGGGCATCCTGGGGCTCTGCTCTCTTGTGTTGGCTGCAATTGTCTCTCTGCAAAGACAAAGAAGTTGGTGTTACTTCTGTTTCTTTGTAGCTCCAGGACAGGTAAGCATTTAAGGACAACTACTCCTACCAACAACCATGATTCATTCAGCTTACATCCCGTCATGTGTCATACGTAACTTTTTGGAAACAAGCATAAGTCAAGTCTCAAAGGCTTGGGAACCTTTTTTTTTTGCCCTTTGGTGGCTTTTGAGGTTTGTTGTATGTGTTTGAAAAGGAGCTGGATTCCAAAAAGATACATACAGTTTGTTATTCATATCTCTAGTGATCAGAAAGTGACCAGGACTGGTTTGGATTTTCACCACTAACAGAACGGAGAGAATTGATCTCCCTAAAGTACTAAGAAGCATTCTATCATTGCTGATGGATAACACCTCTTTAAGAGGGAATCATGCAGTATTTCAGCCTTTATTTCTAGTTATAAATACAACACATAAATACAGAAGACAACTACACAAAACATTAATAACAACACTTACTGTTTGGGGGACTGTAACAAATGGCACCTTCAGCAACATTTGTACATTTTGTGCGGTTCCAGGATCCTTTAGTATCCAACAGAACACAGTTCTCAGTAGTATTTGAGTTTTCCAGTTCCCAAGGATAGTAGTCAAAGTTGCTTCCATCTGACCATTCAAAATTAGCTTTACTTCCCTAATTAAAGAAAAATCCCACAACTTTTAAACCACAGCATACGGTTGTGGTTTAAACCTTGTCAGTCATTAGCAAGTAATAGCAGTACTTTTCCCTTGTAGAGTGATAAATTGAAGTACAGGTGGGCTTGTTTTCTAAATCCATACTACATAAATGTACAACATGAGTGGAAAATGCAAATTAATTCTTACCCTAGAAATCCTGACCATTTGTGGGAATGGAGAACTGCAGCATGTTTGTAAGTTCGAAGCCACAGATTGCTTTTGTTTTGAGAATGTTTTCCTTGACTTCATCCCGCTGTTTCATTTAAGCAGTCTGCCTTCCCTGCTATAAATGTCGTTAGACATTTTACAAACTGCTAAACTGTTGAGATGGCCTGTGAGTAAAGCTGGGCAGTTTGTGGTGGTAGCTCCTACTTCTGGCAGACTGCTGTAACCTCACAACATGGAGTCAATCATGAGAAGTGGAGGGGCCTGTTTAGACCCAGACGACAGGCAGAGGTGTCAAAGGTGTGCACAGAAATCACACACATCTGCAGAGAGGTATTCCTGCCCATTAACTACCATGTCCAGGTGTGGGGAACAGGGTCAGGGCCACAGACATTTGGCTCCAAGGTTAAGTAGACAGAGGAGGAAAAGGATCTGCAGCTGCTTCTTGCTGTGCCTTCTGCAAGATGGGACATGACTTGCTAGAGAGCCTCTTCCTGAACTGCCTTGGAGAGCCAGTACTGACCTGGACAAAACAGGCTCTATACAGTCTTCTCTGATTGTATTTGTTAATGGAATTTGATCCTTCAGAGGGCCATAAAACCTGCAACCTCTAAAGGTAGTATTGCAAGTTGCACCTTCCTGTGCTGCAAGGAATTGTATGGGCCCATTACATTATTTTAACGTGTCAAGTTAGTGTGGCTACATAGACTTCAGTTTAATACACTTAAACATATGTTACACAGGATTGAAAAGTAGGTAATTTACTGCATGGAACAGGGAGTCCAAGAAACTGTATAAAAGCATTGGAAAAATGTATCTCATGCAGAAAGTTATTTACAAGCTTTGTTACTCATGTCACCAACAGTATGTACTTACATCATGAATTGACAAGCCAAGCCACAGAGGATAGCCATCCCGCTTGACAATGTCTTCTAGAAACAGCTGTTGTGATTCACTGTGCACACTGGCTAAATCACTCTTGTTTTGTTTGCATTCTCTCAATGCCTCATACCACGTTAACTTCTTCTGAAGGACCCTGTATGTTCTGTTTCCATGTGGAATAGACTCAGGCAAGGGAGGCTTGTGCTGTTGGGGTCCTGTTTTGAAGAACAAGACAAGTTCTGCACACTTTATTCACGTTACTAGGAATGCACAGAGAGCATTAGTCTATATCAATGTAATTAAAGCCGAGAAGTGTTCAGTACAAGATGTGTACATCAAGTAAATTATCTTTTGCTACTTTGAACACCATGGTGGAGGATTACAGCAATCACATTCCTCCTGATCAGAGCTGCACAGACTGCCCACAGAACCCCAGGAGCCCATGATAGCTGTGCCATTGTTTTCACTGATATAGCAAGTACTGCAGAACCAGGACTTAAATTTATGATCCTCATCCAACACTCCAATACTACACATACATCTCTACTACTTACCTCTTTCAATTTTACAGGAGAGAATACTGTACACATTATAGTGATGAGCATGCCAGCTTTGAGAATAACTATAAATATCCCAAAACCCGTCAAGATTCACACCAGCAAAAAAACTGTTCTTCTTTATGTTAGGTCTTCCCAGCCTCCAGTTATTGTAAGTCACGTGAGTTTCATCGTACCACTTGAGAATTTCATCTGTGGAAAACAGCATATTTATTAAAACATGGGCATTATGCATAGAAATACCATTTAACTTTGACTATATTCAATGACATTAATAGACTTTCACTTTGGAAAAAATACAGTGATACTGCAAATCAGTTACTGTAAATCAGTTCCCTATACAATGCTAAATATGTTATCATTACTCATCCAGGCCCTTTTAAGTCCTGCTTTACAGGGAAATCAAATCTAAACTAAACAGAACACTGGATCTAATTATCACTCAGAGAGAAAGCATGTCCCTTTGTATTTTACTGGAAGATAAATAGAAATGTAAAGCATTTATTATAGATTTGCATTGTTTTACTTTGTGTACTGAAACATACATAAAACATGCACTTACTGCTGCAAACTTTGTCTCAAATCGAATTATTAAGAAAAAACAACCCTTAAATCTTACCACTTTCATCATAAATCACACCCAGCCAGACCCACGTGGCCAGACCGCTGAATGAATGAAGCTGCTCAGTAACAAAATTATTCTCCTCTTCATCTCGAACACTCAAAACAAATGCTTCTGGATCTGTTGAAAATTTTTCTGAATTATTGTCTTACAAAGTCATCTTTTTTATAACATGGTAACTAAATGAACAGTGCAAAAAACAATTTTCAAATATGTTATCAACAGTGGTTCCCCTGCTTTTGTGGGGAAATGAAAGACATCAGCTCCAGAGATACTTGTGAGTCCTAGTGTTACTTCAAGTTGTATGTAGTAAAAATTCTCTGCATGGAACATAAAAATATCAGCAATCTTTCATGGCTTTCTTGAAATGACTAGTAAAGAAACAGTATTAAGAAAAAGACTGAAGCAAAAACAATTCACAAAACAACACAACAGTTTCTGGAAAGATGCATGTCTAAAGTGCCATGAGCAATGCTTCAACATAAGTGGGAAGCTTACACTTTGTTCAGGATGGACAGGAAAAGCCCGTGTTCTTTTCCAAATTGGACTATTCTCAATCTGTTTACTTTGTCCACTTAAGTCTTCAAAACAGCAAGAAGGGAAAAAAAAACCCCATGAAGTAAACATGACTGTGAAGCTAGAATATTACCAAGATGATAATAACTGCTTAACCTATTTGAAATTTGCATATAATAGATAAAAAACCCCCAAACCTTCCATTTTTTCAAAAAGCTCAGAATTTAATAGTTCCTAGTCATGTCTCTCTCTGAAACTCTCTCACCCATGCTCTGGCACTTTTTAATCAGAGTATGGCAGGGGCAATCAGCATGAGGCAGTGCAACACAAAATACACATAACCAAATGCTACAACCTTCCTTTCTCAATTTGCTGTCATTGTAAGACAATAAAAGACCTAAAACTCATACCTCAAGCTGATCTAAGTCCATAAATACCTGTAATCTGACAAAGTACTTACTCATTTTCTTGCATAAGTGATGAGCTTCTTGAGACTTCATTTCTCTCCATCTATTTTTTGTTATCATAAACGTGTAACAATTGTTTCTAAACGCTATCCAGGGTGTATTTTTAATCTTATGTGGGCACTTCACTTGTGTAACTTTTTCAATCTTCTCTAAGAAAGGAAAGAAGACAATCAGGATGAGGCTTATTAATACCAACACTTGACCTGACATACCACAAATCACTTTCAAGGAACAAATTAGACAAATTAAGCACCATACTCTAAATGTGTCGTACATTGCTGCTTTCAGGTTTTCTCATGATGGTTAATTTTTTTTTTTAGAAACAAAAGTAATTATCAAAGAATACAGATGCCTACAACTTTTGACAATTGCTACATTATATAGGTATAAGTATAAAAATCTCAGCAAAGTTGAGATAAGTGTGAGTCAGTAACTAAGAGCTCTTACTGCCTATTGTACAGAGGCAGACCATCATAAGAAATAAGCTACTTCATAGCTGGCAACACATCTTAGTTCTGTGGCTTCATCTAATACTTGAGGACTGAAGACTCTTCTTGCAGTTGCTTCAATTGGAAGCACAAAATAGTTAATGCCAAGTATACACTTCACTGTGACTCAGTACACACAACAATGGCTTAACCGTGTCCCCTCATTAAAAAAAAAGAACATAAATCAAATGATAATGGTCTCATGGGGAAGAAATAGGTGATGATCTCTCAGAAAGATCTTTATTTCTTCAGAAAAGATACATGCTAAATATGTTGCCCACCCCTCCGCATACAAATGTCCTGCTATATCCCTACCTGTCCTGCTGTAATTAGTATGTATTTAGAAGGGTTTTGTGAACTGCAGATAACTTTAGTTTATACCTTTCAATTCAGTGTCTACCTTGCTACCTTTCTTCTCCATCTAGTCATGTATCTCCTCCCTGTATAGAATTCCGTGCCTGAAGAGATTTCAGGAAGTCCTAATATTAAGATGCAAATAGTACAGAGGTAGCTGAGTCTTCTTCCACATGCAAGTGGAAGAGATAAGTATGCAACAATCTCACAGAAACAGTGCAAATGTGGAATCAGTTGGCAATAGGAAGTGTACAGCCTGCCCAATCCATCCACGTCATTCATTTGTAAATATTGTAGATTAAAACCAAGAGTGCATGCTTTCCTATCAGAAGCTTGTTTCTTTTTTTTTCCCTGGCATGCAAATCAGCCCGAGGAAATGTAAGTTTAAAAAAGCTGTAATATCCAAGTTACAATCTGGACTTAACAAATAGACTCCATAATAAAACAGAATTCAACTTTTATGAACATTAGGGTAGGATACATACTTTCTGATGCGTAGCAAATAGCACCTCGATTTTCAGAGGAACAGTCAGAAGTTTTCCAGAAGCCATCAGTATCCAAAAACACACATTCTTCACTTGTTTCTTCATCGTCTTCAGACCAGCGACTAAAACTAACATGTTTCCCATCCAGCCAGCCATAATGTTTTCCACCCTAACATCATGTAAGTAAAAGAGATGAGCTTACAGAATAAAAACAGTGCCAGGTACAGAAAATGACATGGTAATATGATTACATTGGCTACACATTTACAGTGTCTCTGAATTAGGTGAAGTGGATGACAAAGTACTGAATGGTGATGTTTAACCACTATGCTTATAGAGGAAAGCCTGGCAGTGACTTGTCCAGATTGCATCATTCACATGTGCAACTCAATCACGGTCTTGGAAAACTGCTAATATCTGAGACTAAGGCCCAGTCTCAGTTTCTACACGCTGAGTTGAAAGTAATCTCTTAAATAATTAACTGATTTAATGAATCAGAAACATTCCTGCCCTGAAGGATGCAGGAGAAATAAGAAAAAACCCACATATGAGCAACATGCCATCCTTTAAGAATCTTACATTCAAAGGTCCTCTTCAAGAAATCCCCCTGACACTTTGTAATTTAATCTTGTGTCTTTCTTCTGTGTCTATGATTCTAGCACTGGAGTAACAAGTTTTGTTGACCAGTTTCATTATAATTTTCTTTCATGTGACTTTTCAATCATGCCCAAATAATGAAGTGCTGCAATAGTGCAAAGCCAGTGCATGCCTGAGCTGTATGCAGCAAAATGAATCATTTGATCTTCACTTACAGATAAAGATTTTAGAGGAGAGAAAATAGGTTGTTCTGGTTTCACTAAGATTAAAGGCCTGTTTCCTTTAAAAAAAAACCCTTCTCTGTGAAGCATATACGCAATTTTTGGTGTTTGCCCTTATTTGCCTCACTCGCTGGCCTGTTACTGACATAGGAAGATCGTACCACCACAGATGCTGTTGAGTGAGCACCACTAACCTTTATAGGTAAGGCACTTCTCAAATAAATTTCAGCCTTTTTCTTGCAATTACCATTTCAAGACTCATGAGCTTGACAATTAAAACCCCACCAACTCTGCGATCAAGCCCAAGCCATTTCATTAACAGCTTAGAAAGCTCTCAATCCACAGTGAAGATCTTCAAGAGCTCTTCTGGCTAATAAAAGCAAAGTAGTACCTCCTGCATTGACCTTTCCAAAGACAAAACTAACAGAAGAAAAAAGGAAACTCCACTAAACTGTCTCCCTGTAACTCCAAAATAGGCATAAAAAACATAAAATACTAACAGAGTGCAAGTTAAGTTTTAAAAATGTATTTGCAGAAGTGTTCAATGTTTCATTTTGGATTTTATTTGCCACTTCTAGTTTCTCCAGTTTAAGATATTTTCTTAAAAAGAGTTGTCTTTCTAGAGTAGTACTATAAAGACTGGTGGTAGCACTAAAAGGCAACACCAATAACTCATTCGCAAGAGAGGAAGGTGCCTCAGTGATCTATGTGGCTGCCACCCTACAATATATCCCTTCATCCTATCATCTCTTCAAGAAATTGTCTCCTCACCATCAGTCCATCCAGTGAAGTTTAACAACTATGTAACTTGGAGAACTGAAGGTTTGTAACATCAACCTTGAGACTCTCCAGATGATTATCGCTAAATGAAAACGGTTACCCTATAAATTAATATTTCATTCCATTTCTTGATCACAGTTTCTATTTCACATGACTCTAAAAATTATCTTAAGCCATAGTCTGAGAGGAAAACAAAACTTACATCCCTGCTGAAGAGTCCAATCCACAGTGGGTAATTACGAATGGCAGCCTGAACAGCAAGAAAAGCCTGCTGAAACTGATCTGTGATGCTAACCAGCTGCATCTTGTTATTTATGCATGTGGCCATTGCGTCATCCCAGGACAAATTCTTTAGAATTATCATGTATTGAACATTTTGATAGCTCAACGTTTCATTAAAGATTTGCTCTGTCTGGTTATCAGCAGCTCCTATACGTAAGAAAGAAATCCAGTTATTAGGTGGTTAAACACTGGTATGCATTTAAACTCCTAATTTCTCTGTAACAAGTAGAGCAACCTGTTGGAATTCCTCTGGAAAAAAAAAAAAACATCTTAGACATTAGATTATGCTAATATTTATAGTTTGAGGCAAATAGCTTTGATACTTCAGATAGAAAATAGATAAAAGGAAAAAAATGATAAGGATTTTCAGCCAACTTATTTCCATACATCTTTCTCTCAATTGAGGTTCACATCTTTTTTATATTTGCTATTTTTAACTAACTGCTAAATAATGTTAAGAATTCTATATATGGAACTAAAGATGTATTCTATAACTTTAATTAAATGCACAAATAGGAGAGAGTTACTGTTCTCTGCTACAATATAGCAACAGCTAAACCCGACTCTTTTATCTCTCTATAGCCTGTGTATTTATGCTTGCATGAATCTAACAGGCCACTGAATTTCTTACTGACATCCATGAGAATAGTGGCAACTGATTTTGCATCCACATGTGCTGGAATTTTTCATGAAGAAAATCCACCTTACAGAGGGAGAGGTATAATTCACTACTTGTGTTCTATGCACTGAGAGTTAGCACAGTTACCAGCATCGTATTAGAAGACATACGACTCTGATGCATTGGAACTGCAGTTAATAAAAGATGAAAATGTTCACATGGGAGGCAAATTAAAGCATGCAAACCTGGTAACCACTAAAACTGTATACACAACTAAAAATAAACTGGCTCTCCAAAAGGGAGAAAAACCCTGAGACTTAAAACATCTCCAGCAGAGAAAGGCCTGATGGGGAGGCCATTTTTTTTTCCAGAAAAACAAAATCACTCTATAAATAAGAAGAAATAAATGGCTGATTGATAGGCTGATAGGGCCATTTTCCAAAACATAAGATGACAAACATAATATTAATTTGACATTTGCAGCTTTCAATAGAACAGAAAAACAGCAAGGCTGAAAACAGATTGTTCCAAGATGTTTGTGCCTGCTGCCAAATGCTTTCACTTGGTGAACAGCTACAAAAAAAAAAAGAACTGCAGAACCAACCAATGGTGCCATCACATATCAAGAGGTACAAAATTGGAAAGAAGGGACTAAGGAAAAGTATCTATTTCTGAAAGAAGGAATTGCCAACGATTAGTGCTTCAAGAAGTTCTGCAAACCACAGTCATGCCAAGATTTCCAAGGAACATGAATCATCTTCCCTAGGATAAGACAACCTGGATTGTCTCACAACTGTCCCTGCAATCTGCTGAGGTCCCTTTCAACCTGAATTATCCTTAGATCCCTAACACAACAATGATATAAGATCAGTCTGTATCAGGACATATTCTCTAACAGTCAAAAGTCTCTCTTATTACACCCTCTACAGCTGTGGCAAGGGAGACTTGCTTAGTATTTTTGTCAGCCCAGCCCAATAATATGTTGATCCACAGAGAGATTATCAATGCCCTATTAATAAAAATGCCCATTTTGAATTTTTATGACATCTCTCCAGACTTCTCCTGTGGACACTTGGAATTTCCGAAACATTAGGCACTGAAATAAAGAAGATCTTTTGTGTTAAACGGTGGTGGGGGAATCTCTGCCATTTGAGAATGAAGGAGAGCATATTCTTGGGTGTTTTTCACACCTGTGATTCTTTTTCTCTAGAAAACTGCATGTTAGGCTACTTAAAAGGATTATTTACATAGAGGAACATGCTCAGAAGTGGGTATGCTGAACATTAGCCCATAGCAGTAATTAAATGTGTGTAACAGCTCTACGTGTTTCATCTGATTCCAGTAACTGGTATCGACCAACCCACACAGTTACATCAGAATATTATTTTTAGTTCAGAATAAGAAAGCCCACTCACACCAGACCTGTATGAAGCTTGGGAAAACTGTATCACTCCAAATTATCATTCTCCATGTACAGCCTCAGGCTTTGCTCTGGGGAGACCGAGTTTAAACATTATGCAATATCTCATATTCCGATAGTGCTAAAAGCTACAGGATTTGTTTAAGGATGAAAATACTGTGACAGTCCTTGCTAGGGCTTCTCAATTCCACAGTTAGTTGTGGAGAGAAAAAAGGAGTCACTTGTTCCATCCCTTGATGTACATGACCTCTATACCCAGAGAGCATTAAAGCCCTGTCTGCTGAGGTAAGGTTTCACTGAAACCATACAGAGTCTCTCAGGAGAAGAGACTCCTTCTGAATCAGGCTACGAACAACAAAAGGGCAAATTCTGAATGGTTGACAAAAATCAGTCCCAGATCATTCTCCACACTCTCCTTTTCCAAAATTTACGTCCTCAGTTTCTACAAGAATCTTGCTCTTCAAGTGCAACAATTTATACACATTAAGTTGGCACCCGCCTGCAAACTTTGACTGCAATTTATTTTGACTCTTCAGACCTACCTATAGGCCGCTGGCAAATGCCCAAGAAGTGCTTGTCAGCACAAGCAGTGAAATTCCATGTTCCAACATACTGCGATTTGGGATCATTGAGGATCACACCACACTGATTGTTAACTTCTTCATCAAAAAGCTGAAAACCAGAAATATGCTTATCAGGCTTAAACAAGGCATAAGCACAAGTGTGTAGAGAAGGTGAACCAGCATGAGGCCAGGAGAACTGGAGCTGTCTGAACTTGTTTAAGAAGTTTCAAAGGAGTGGTGCAATACAGGTTACCTATTTTACAAACACTACCAGGTGCCTATACAGGGGAGGATGTTAAATGAAATTAACATAAACCAAATCTTGTTTGTAGGTGTGACTGGATTGTATTTATTATGTCTCACTGTGGGTAAGGCAGAGAGCAAAATACTACTGTATCATGTTTTACAGATGCATTCTAAGTCTTAACTTAATCAAGAATTTTTGACATCTTTTGGACAACCGTTTTCATGGAGTCTTTAAATTGGAAATAGAAGCTCCAGAAGGGTTCTCAAACAGCTCTTTCAGGTTTTCTTCTTCAACCTTCAGTGTTTCGTATCTCAGTTCAGAAGCTGTTATCCAAATAACGGTAGAGAATCCCATTACTTTCAGTCACCTCGTTTGCTAATTGAAACCACTGACTGGGGACTTTGGTCTGTTACACACTTTTTGGCCTTTGTTTTTTTTGGATACAGTCAACATTCCAAATTTCATTACTCAATAGCTAAGAGAAGTCAAAGTCAGAACTTACATCCAGGGGAATTTTCCTTAATCTTCCTGTCAGGAGTGGGTGAAAGTTACTGTACAGCAGTCTGCTCCCATCTATCCATTTGTTTTCTCTTGTGCTGAAGAGAAACTGCAAACCAATCCAAATATCTTTTGGCATACTAGGAAGCAAGGATGTTATATAATCTGTTGGGCAGAACAGTAAATGTACATATTGTGGTTCAGACAACAACAGTAAACATCTGAAAAACGCTTCACATAAAGATAAAGCAGCCTGTGTTTGTATTAACTTTATTTTCCCAGCTTTCTATGATTAACAAATACTTATCATCCCTTCCTTCCACAATACCTTTCACATTGACTTTATCTGACAGGAGCAGAAACTGGCATTTGTCCTCAAAGTTCTCAGCTGAACAGCAAACAGTGGATTTAACCTGCTCTCTGACCACTACTTTGTATTCTTGCACTTGCATCCAAATTTCAGAAGCTCTTTTTCCACAGGCCTGCAAGATCACCTATTGCCTCCCTGCAGAGATAATAAAAGAGCTGCCATCTGCCCTCTCTGCATTGATGGAGGAAGTCTTAGCTCCCATCTTCCTCTTGACTGACATATACCATAAATCAGAGCTATTTCGTGAATTCTTGCAGAATTTGCCCCTCCCATTATCAGAGAAAGCAGGCCACAACAAAAAAAGTCAGGTTTAGCTGGAAACAAAATCGGCCAGGAAAATCTTAAATCAGACCCATCTTAGTGAGTATTCTTGTATGAAACAATGGGCCTCAGTGACCTGCCAAAGGCATTCATTGAGCTTGTCTAGATTACGAAGACAAACTGTAATTAGCTACTGCTGACATGTCTTAACTATTGGCCACATGCCAGACTAGCCACAGCCTATTTTCTGAGCTAGACAAAGCCATTGAAGATTTGCATGTCAGAGTGAGCTAATGCCACTGGTAAGAGCAGAAGCTGCCTACAGAGAGACATGCTTCTTCAAGAGGACTGTGCCTTCTTGCCTTGTAGTTGGCCTCCACTGCAGGGGGGAAAGAAAACCAAACAAGAAACATTTCCATATGCATCCAACTGGACAAAAGATCCTGCTAGGTACCATTTCAGAATGGCTATGCTTTTACAAACTTAAATGCATCCAAAACTATGCAGGTCCCAGACTGTTCCTGTACAGTTACAACCCTATTCCTCCCTAGTAACAGCTGTAAAAAAACCCCACATTCAGCTGCTGCCTGCAGGTACACTAGTGACCTCCATAGTCCATTTTCCAAATTCCATTTGGCAAGAGGTTCTTTGTATATAAAGAAAATACAGACTGTGCACATTGCAGAATTCAGCTGAGCTACTTCTGACAGACCTGCAGAGAACTATCAGTTACCCACAAGAATACAGATGCAAATACAGCCATCTCATCCAGCAGTTTATCACTGAACAACATTTGCAGCCAACAGTAATGCATTTCTTCCTCACTGCAATGACTCTAGTTTATATGGCAGCTGAGAGACAGGTCCCAAAGGTGGAATAACTTTGTGGTTTGCAGTCCCCCTGCTTTCCATCCTCCTGTCAGTGTCTTGGAGAGCTTGGAGGTTGTCAGTTCAAACACACTGTCATATTAAGCTGCTTAGCACAGAGACAGATAGTCCTATGAGATTCAGCAGGCATTGTGTTTGCTGTCTTGTTCCCACACAGACAACTGAGCTTTTGTCTTGGAAGCAGCTCCTAAGATGGTTTTCACAGTGCAAACTCTACAATGTCAGTTATCTTTTAACTTGTAAAGTAAAACAAGGGAATTCTTCAGTCAGTGGTGACTTTTCTATCCTCAAGCCTTAATGCAAGGTCTTCCAACTTTTTCTTTTCAGAACAGATTAAGACCATACAGAAAAGCTGCTCTTTGAACTGGTTCAAATGTTTGCTGACTGCATTTCCATGTTATGTTTCCAGTGACACAAACAACAGACAACACATTTTTAACTGGTCTTGGAAGTTTAGAATGCTCCTCTTATGCCTGCATATAGCTAAGTGATTTTACAGTCAAGTTCTTAGATCTATACCGAATTTGTAAGAGAAGCTGCATACTACAAGTATCCCCACTTGACCATCGTACCTTGCTCAGCTTGATTTGAGATAGATGGAAGAGAGCCTCCAAAAGTTACACACTTTTCATTAGCTGCATTAAATGTTAAATATTCAGGTTTCATCTTTAGAAAACACTGCAAAAGAAACATAATGAAACTGATTTTCATCATACCATTGCTTCCTAAAAAATAACTCATAAACAAAGGTTCTTTAACCAGTCCCAAAACCTCACTTCTCATTTCCTGCAATAACATATAATTATTTTGCTCAGAAAGCAAGGGAACTGACACTAGCTGTGTGCATTTATTATTAGATTGAATACAGAAGCTATATATAAAAGGATCCCATTGACTAGCTCCTCATTCACTGAAGATTAGAATTAGTGGTTTAATTGGCTACATCAAGATTACTGTTTTTAAGAATGAACTTAGAATGAGTTCACACATGAACTGTAAAGTCAGATTGAGTTGGGCCAGGAACCTGTTGTATAATGCATTATCTTTTGGGATAAGCTACACAAGAACTCAAAAACTACATTCTGCAATGACCTGAAGTAAATTGGCAAACTGGCATAATATAATGCAAAAATCTGATGTACACTCCTTATGTACAGAATAATGGTGGGCCGAATAACAGAAATCAGTCTCACTAAGACTTTAGCTGACTGCCTTAAAACATAGTACCGAAATTTACTATACTATGGCTTCTGACCTGTTGGTTAACTTTTAACAGGGGCTTCTAATTCTTCAGTGAATCAAGTCCTTGCAACAACTTAGGATGCAGAATGTCTTTTAGTTTGCTGTCTGCCTGTAACTACTCAGAGAATCAGAATGCTTTTGCCACAGAGATTTCATCCTCTCCCTTTCTACTGCTTCTCTTCCTTCAAAACAGAGCTCAAGATTAGACAATAGAACAACTGTGCTCAGATCTAAACAGGTGGTGATGGGAAAACAAAAAACCTAAAAACTGCAGTGAGGTGGAGGTCAGTCTCTTCCCCCAAACAACAAGTGACAGGAAATAGGCTGAAGCTGCACCAGGGGAGTTTAGATTGGAAATTAGGAAAAACTTTTTCACAGACACTGTTGTTAAACACTGACACAGGTTGCCCAGGGACATGGTAGAGTCAGTCCCTGGAGATACTGAACGGATGCACAGATGAGGTGCCGAGAGACATGGGTTAGTGCTAGGCTGGGCACTGGGAGGTTAATGGTCGGACTTGATAATTTTAAATGTCTTTTCCAAAAAAAGTAATTGTATGATTCTATGATTTTACTGCTTTGAAATTAAGAAGCCATCAATCCTGATTAAGGGACAGAGGGTTGGGGGAGACGATTTTCAACACCTTTTTCAAAAGCCACCTCCCAGTCTATTGCTGAACACAGGGGCTACTTCCTCGCTTCTTTCAGCAGGATACTCCAGCTTACTGGGCTATGAAAACAGGTAAGGATGATTGAGCTGTATGATCTCTGTACCTTACTCCGGAACTTATGCCAACCTTTGGGGCAGCCTCCTCTGACTGGGCGGTAGCTGGGATCGTGTTTCTCTAGTAAGGAGGCATTATTTTTTTCGCAGATGAAGGGCAGTTTCACATTACAGTTGATTGGATAGTCTGCAGAAACAGAAGTTTTAAGAAACACTTATGGTAATGTCTACCACACTCTGATTGCCATCCATACTTTATTAAAGACATGACAAAGACCAGTCTGAAGTAAAGTCCTTTTCAGCGCAACCACAGTGAAGGACTAGGCAATTTAAAGCACCAGAAGCCATAGCAGAGCAAAAGACAAATGTAAATGATTGATATGAGACAGTAATATGATATTCCTGAAGATCCAGAGTCTGATCCCTTAGTTCCAGTACTAGCTCTTGATGTGGTCAGAGACAAATTAAAAAAAAAAAAAAAAAAGCATGAAATAAGATTTTGAAGACAATGACTAATCTCACATTCTGGCAGAGGGGGTGTGTGACGTAAAGTTCATTAAAGCCAAAAGGAATCCTTCAACATCCATAGAGGGAGCATCTGGCATCTACTACTTTACATGATTCCCGCAGTAACTGGACTGGTTTCCTAGTTAAGAGCAATTTTTGGCTAATAGGGATGAAAACAGGTCAGCAGCATACAATAGAAAAATGGGGAAAATCTGCCTTAAAGTGGAAATGTTAGTAGTCAGGAGGAGTTAGTTGCTTTCCAGGGGTTAGACATTCTATGATTCTATGACTTTCTGCAAATAAAACAATGTTGAAAAAAGGAAATCAGAAGCTTCAAGTACCACCAGGTGGCATGTCTATGACTTTGTGCACCTCTTCTGCCATCACTGTTACTTAAAGGCATCTGCACCTCCAGATGCGTATGCGGTTGCAAGTATTCAGTCAAGCTTTTCTAACGCAATTCTAACACTTAATTTACAGAGCTCAGAGTATGTAGCACAAAAGGGTAAACGTCAAAACCAGATTGCACCTAATTAATTTACATCACAAAAAGAGTGACGATGAATAAAAAATTTGTCATTTGAATCAGATTTGCCTCTGGCCATCAAGAAACATTACCATGGCTTCTACCATTAGGAGGAAATAAATGATTCAAATTTCAGTCATCAAGAAGACATTCACTCCTAATTGAATATCAATTTGCACTCAATATAAGAGTTTGGGCAGAAGAGTAATTTCTTTTCTAAATAAGAAAAGATAAAACCAACCTTACCTCTATACCAGTTCTTTCTAGAAACATACCAGCAATCTCTCAGGAATCGATCATGGTAGTGTGAAAATAACTGTAAACTGGACATAAACATTTCAGAGTCAATCTCCAATTCAGTGTGATTTTCATGTGGAAACTCTGACAGCAACAGAGCTAGTGCAAACAAAAATTTGGGCTGGTAACTGTTTCTAGGGAATATCCTATAACATTGGATACGACAGAGGTGGGGTAAACCAGACTAGGAACGAATACTGGGCAGGTTCAGTAGTTATATACCAGGCCCAAATTAACTTTGTTAGATGTGCAGAAAAAGGGGGCAGGACATTATTTATCACGCTGTTGCAATCACAGCACTTTGTCAGGACAAGCAAGGAGAATGGGCAATAGCCTCTGCTTTATTTTAACGACAGTATATTGTTACAGCATTTTGGCAAGTGAAGAAATTTCCTTGTAAGCCCATGATCCTTCACTGTAGCCATGAATGGCACAATGTAAGGTTTGCTAAGTCATCTCAGCACTACAGGGCCACACTGTAAGCCCTCCAAGACTTTGACATTAGCTAACTGGAAGAGTGATGCCTGAAACCAATTTTCCGTACCCTGTTCTCAGGCATTTCTCAGATATCCTCAAAGACAACAGACAGGGTCTTTTTTTTCCAGATTTTTTTTTCCCAATTCCCCAATTATCCCCAATTATTAGCAGAAGATGTAAATGGACTTTAAATCCAATAAAAGCATTTTAAAGATCAAAGCAATACATTAGCTACTAGAATCACAGATTTCAAGGATGCACATGACAAGATGTCAAAGCCCAACAGTCTGAAATCTAGATGTTCCAATAGACACACAAGAAGTGGATTATGAATTCAGTTAGTATTACATTATCATGAATTAAAGATTTTTGAAGTCAATAACACTTGTAATGGGATCCCAGAATTTGGCAGCTAATTAAAATATTTCACCAACATTTTGAAATATACCCACTTTCTAATAGTACATCCATGCTGCCTTTATCACTATTTGCTTGTCTGAGCAACACACAATTCTACTCTCCCTCTGTTTTAGGTACTCTGTGGTCTACTAAGTTTAGCCTGGCAAAAATAGCTGCAGGCACATACAAACAAAAGCAGAATGCAGTGGTCACTGAATAATGCTGTATTTTTTCCTAGCTTAGTTCAAATTCTCTTACTTTGGGATGATACAGAAGTAGTAACCTTTTACAAATTTGAGGAAGAATATCTTCCTTTGGAAACTATTCTAGTTAACAATATTCCTAAAAAGCAAAAAGCTTATAGTAAAGCATCCCATAATAATTCTACATACGGTGAATGATAGCCGTAGCCATAGTCAATAAACTTCAGCCACCACTTCTGCTCGCTGTTTGATAACTGTGGAAATAAAGAACAAAACCCCCAGTATTTTACAACCCACAAAGAAAAAGCTCCAGACTCTTCTAAAGATAAGTCAGTAACAAAATTAACTTTGACTTAAAGTGTTTCTAAAACTACTGTTCCCCAGCCATAGGAAAGGATACAGTTTGAGACTGATATATCAAGTAGATAGGGTCCTGCACCTATTAGAAAACATAGCCATATGTTCCACTGTGCTGGCTAAAGCTATAGGAAATCTTGCAGTACTGTCTTTAAGTGTGGACTAGATACATCATTTGCACAAAATTCATAGCAGCAACTCTACCAGACAACCACAACATAGCTGCAAGCTGCCTAAAGCTGATGTAGTTCCTCAGGACCTTCCTCAGAATAATCCTGTTTTACCTGCAGAGAGCCTAACAACAAGCAGTTCATGAAAACTGTAGAGGTGCAGCAGATCGAATGCTCAATTTCTTCTGCTGTTTAACTTCTCCTTCCAGGTAACTTCTTGTCAGGAGTTTGTTTTTTTCATGCTGTTAAAGCTACTTTAAAATTTAAAAATTCTTTTACAAAACTGACATTCAAATAATTCTCTTCCAACTCATCTTTTCCTTTTGAAGTATAATTAAAAACAATTAGGGCCAACAGGGAAAAGAAGTAAATGAATATAAGAAAGTGTTTATCGTTAGAGAAATTGGTAAGAGAATTTCCCTATAGTGGATACTATCTGTTAGAAAGATCACAGCCCCTTACCTTTTCTATTTGCGACAGTATTGTCCGTAGTTTTGGGTAAGACTCCACAGAAGCTAAATCACTATCATTTTTCTGACAGTAGAAAATAGCTTCCTGGAAACTCAAGTTTTTATCTGGTACAAACCACAGCTCTGCTCCATCAACAACAAGTGGGGCTCCATGAATTCCAATTTCATCTATGCAGAAGAAATACCAGATGCATAAGAAATCAGTCCCAAAAAAACTCATCCTTTTTTGGTTTTTTTTCTGGACACAGTAAGAAATTTCACCTTGGTGCTGGGAAGAGACAAGGCTCCTTCTTGTATTCTGAACACTCTCAGAATCAAATTCTATCAGTCATGACCTTTGCTGGTGTCAAATAAGTATTACAGTAGTAAAATAACAAAACTAACAACAGGTACAGAGTATTCACAACTATATACACATAGTGGAAGAATGTGCAAAAAGTCCGTTTACCTGGTATATACCACTCAGGTGTCTTTGGAGTGCTACCTGTCCAAAGGAAAAAAAAAAAGGAATAGTCACTTCAAATTCACCTTCTAACAAGACTGTGGTCACCAATAATGGATGCAATGTCTCACTACAATGAGGAGTTTGTACACTCGTTTTACCAGAAGGCAGCTAATTCACTTAAGATTGAAGCAAACCGTACATCCAAGATGTCTATGGTCATATAGTTATAAATATCAATAAGAAAGAGTAAGTAAAGTCCACAAATGCTGCAACTTGGCGGCTTGTATCATCTCACCTACTAAGAAGCCCCTTCTTACCTCATTGGACAAGAACAACCATGGGAGGAAGTGTTACTGCATCCTTCCCATGGTCATTTTCAGATATACCTATGTTTGTATATGATACAGGTGAGACATCTCATGTACTGTCCTCTTAACAGTTCAGAAAGGAAATAAGATGTTTGCAAAGTTTCTGTTATTGGGCAATTATGACAACTCAGCGGTAATAAACAAACAAACTCTTCTACATTAATAAATAGAGGTAATTGCAATTGACCTTTTGTTATCTGGCAGACCCATTCAAGTTTAGCTTCACAATCAAAAGGCTTGAAGTAAAATTCCAGGTCTCTGCCTTCATGGAAATAAAATCTCCAAAATGATCTCCGTGAAAACTGAGAGGTCTGTATTAAAGTAGAAACAGAGAACTGGGTTAGTATGATATAGATCTCTGAAATGGGAAATCAAACTGTATTGAAAAGGTACTTCAGCAAAGTTAGTACATTTTACTACAATGTTAGTGTCAAAACTTATTTTGCAAAAAAATGAGCAGATACAACTGTAATTATTCAACTGTAACTCTCCATGCTATGCAAGCTTGTAAAGCAATTAGGTAAAGGGCTTAAGGTACATGCAAAACTCTCTTCCTGCAATGCTGTTTCTTTGGGATTTTGCAAGGCACAGGATCTTATCAATGCTTATTAGTGAATTACCTGTTGCAATTTCTTGCCCTGAAATAATTCCCATTTCTGTTCAAAAGAAGAAACCATCTTAACTGGCACAAAAACAATCTTTCTTATTTAAGGCTATTTCTTACAATACAAGTTTAAAATGTAAATGAACTATTGCCAATCTCTCCAATAAGGAGAATTTTTATCATTTAGTGAAAGAACCTGCCTATACCTAGGCAAGTAGGGGAAGTTGGTTACAGTATCCCCTTCAGCTGCTCTCCTCTCATCTAAAAATGTTAGTAGCTTAATGCTGGCGGCTTCTTGTCCTGGGGTCACAAATACAGGAGAGCAAATGAGGGGAAACATTTGTGAACAGAATCAAAGCGAAGCAATTATTCTTTCCTTCAGTAAATGCTGATAGCAGGGGTGGTTCTAATTAGGTTAGATGAAGGGATGGTATTGAAACAATCTTATTAAGAAAAGTCAAGTGATGCTTCAGAAAAGTTAAAGGCTGTTTTAAACCTCACGTCATGAAGCAATGAAGAACACGATTAGGAATTAAGCAGAGGGCTGACACTTTGCATTAGAAACCAACATAGCACTTATAGCCTATCTCACAAGGAAACAAGGATATACACACAATAAATACAAACACATTCTCTATCCTGGCTACCACATTCCCCTCTGTAGGTTTCAAACATTTTCTTAATTTGCAGTTCAGAAAAACTAATCTATATTTCAAATGTTACTGGTAGGGCTCTGTTTGCTTTCTTGATTTAGACTCCATGTTACATCCTTAAGAGTTATATATAATATACAAGAGACACATAGTATGGCATTATGCTATGGCAATGTTACTAAAATATTTTGTAGTTCAAAAGCAACCTTACAGAAGATTATCATTAGCACAGTATCATGTTCATTAAATATTACTTGAATATGGCAAAATTGATAATAGCTGTAGATTGATAAAGGGAACACTCACAACTTTTTCACTATGCAAAGAAAAGATCTCAACAGTCAACCTAAACTCAGTATGTAGCTGGTAAAAGCATTTCTTCTTAGTAGCTCCATGCAGAAGTATGCATGCTACAATTAAAATCCTTGAAACCAACCTTTAATGCAGCACAGTCTCTTGTATCATATTCATCTTCCACGTGGTCCAGTGGCATAACAACGCTAGTTACCTAGAGGATAGGCAGGATGAAAGAACCATTACTTTATAATTATTTTTGCTATGGTAATTCCCTGAGATAACCATCAAAATCTAGGATTCCACAGTGCTTTTTGCTATTAAAAGATAGGTTAAACAGCAGCTGCTGGATCAGTTTTGAATTTGTATACCTGTTATTATGAGGGGTAAGACAGGGAAAGAAGTCACAATTTCAGGCAAATAAATCAACTACAGTGAGTAAGATATTTTTGGAGAAGTCTGACATATCAAGGAATTGAACTGATAAACCTGCCTCTGTTGTGGCATGAAGACATCTCGTTCTCTCCATCAGCTCTTAGGTGTTTACTACTATATTTCTGTTACAATATTCCAGTGCAACAGAGACAGAAATCAGGTTAACCTTACTAAAGATATGTTTCTAACTGGAAATCTGCCTGGATGGCAGCTCTTAAGTACCCAGTCTTGGGAACTATTCATCTGTTGAAGGATCTGACATATTTTAATTGCAATGTTTATCAATTTACTTTCGATCCAGTCGAACCTGTAACATATGAGGACATGCGTTTCCTGGTTAAAAGTCAACTTACAGGTTTATCATCACTCCATTGCCAGGTTCCCAAAGAGTCTGGACTCCTCTTATTCATTCCAATCCATATCCACCTGTCATTGCTGTAAATAAATATATACAAATAATACATAAGAAAATATATTAAGACAAAATCTGTCATGGTTTGGCTTACTTATACAAAGGCTGACATGGCACTACTTAGGATCAAGCAGCAAAACCAAAGGTTTACTACTGCAAGTCATAGTAGTTCAAACAGAAAATAGGTGTAAGGGCTAGGACCTCTTCGACACTTTTCTTTTAGAAGATCTGTAGGTTTTCTTTCTCTGATCATAGAGAAAACTATATCAGGTAACTCCTTCATTCACTGCATCACCACTTCATCAGTTATCAACTGATATAAAAGTCTCTCTTCTATACTTTTCTTCCAGAACAACACACACACAGTGTTTACTTGGCTCGCTTTTCTTTCTCATGTCCACCTCAGGTCACCTCTCCACTATTACCTCAAAGATACTCTTCCTCAAACCATATGAAAACTTTTCCTCATACAGAATAACTGGTTCCATAATTTACCTTGTCAGCCATATAAACAAACCAACCATGGGCACATATTTCAATTATTCACCTTAATAAAAGAGGCAGAGACAAAAATGAGCATAATATGCCTCTGCCTCCAATGCTTGCATGAAAGAACTGCAGTAGAAATGTTACTCCATTTTACAGCATTACACCTAAAACTGTAACAGACTTTACTTCTTCATTTTTCAAATGCAGGTGATACTTAAATTGAATGTTTAAGCTGTGCTCCAAGATATAAACTTACAGTAACAGCCTTTATTGTACTTACTATTGCTTATAAAGATACTGTAATGAAGTGATACATGTTCTAGTCAAACTGCAAGGTTACTTTTGTTCTATAACCTCCACTTCTCCAAGTATCATTTTGGTGCTAGACACTGAAGTTTAGGATAGTTCACTCCAATCTGCTACCCTGCCTAAGAAAGGCAATAGGCACTTTTCTGAATGATGGTATTGATTGGAAGCAGCAGAGGGGAGAAAGACCATGAGTATGCTATGAAATCACAGGCTACATGAGGCCCTTCTGCAACAGAGCTGTGGAAAAGGCACTTTCATCAAATTGGTCTGACAGCAATAGTATTGATGTCACAGCACAGGGCTCCTGTAAAACTGCATCTATAAATTTGTATTGTGCCAAGTACAAAGAAGGAATAATGGGTGCTTCAAGAAGGAAGAGTTTAAGTTAATAAAAATAAATATTTTCTTGTCTAGCTTTGACAAAGAAAGACAGGGAAATGATGTAGTTATTCTTTACGCTACATTAGGAGACTAAACCTTAAGATGAGGAGCTATTTGAGCAAAAACACCATTCTATCTGAAGGAACCACAACTTGGAAATAAATTTGGGCTCAAAATTAGGAAAAAATGTTGGACCAGCAGAGGTCAGAGTTGGGAAAAAGCTCTCAAAAAAGTAGTGCTGACAAAGGTATTTTAAGACAGAACTTGGAAAGTTTATGAAAATAACTTTACATCATGGAAGGATGGACTCAGACTCAGATTTATCTGCACAAGCAATGTTATGAAACCATGGGTCAAGCTTCAGAAATTCTTAGCTAAGACTCACCACTACCCTTCTACACATATCCTCCTAAAGATGCTAAATTGAGCCTGAAATGGCTGACAGTTCAGCACCAACACACAACAGCTTAGCCCACATACTCTGGGCTAAGCATGTGAAATGCAAGAAGGGTGACAGCATTCTGTGACAGGGTTCCCATCAGGAACAAAAGCATCATCCACCAGCACTTTTTTTTCCAAGTCCATTATTAATTTTCTGACACTGGTGTAATAGTGTGATCACACCAGTGTGATCTTCCCATACTAAATAGTCTTTAGTCTTTTAATGATATCACTAAGGAGCCTTTAAAGAGCCTAAATGCCCCGTATAACTCTGGAGGGAAAACTGTGAGCCCAACATTCACTGCTGTTGAGCAGCTAAGTGGCTTCTGGCAATTTGCCTTTATTTTATGTTTCTGTGATTGTTCTTTCCAATTATGAATCAGACATTGCTTAACTCTCCTGTCCTAATCATCACCTACAGGCTCAGTGTGGTTTAAGCAATTGGTCATAACAGAAGAATATCTACTAAAAAGAAAATTTGAGACATTCATTTCAAAACAAATCTGCAATAATTATTTGAGGAACTAGAGCAATTTCTCAAAGTCTTTCAACTTATATTTGTTTATTACATGAAAGCCAAATACAAATAAATAAATAAATAAGCATGCCAAGTCAAGAATCTCTCCACTTTATCTCCCAGTTTATAATTACTGGCCTGCAAACTCACAAAGCTTTCCATCTGACTGGGTACTTATGGATTAATGTGCATTTTTTGCTTCTTTGGGAACTGTTCAGACATGAGTAATTCACTAACTGATACACTATCCTTGACAGTGCTTTTAAGCTTAAGTAAAGCTATTTGATAGCCCTCTGAAACTCTACTATCATCTCATCACAGAAAAGAATTCCACCAACTATTTCAGACAAATACAAATTAAGACTCTCTATTGCAACTAATCTTGCAGCAAGGAATTTGCTTATACTTCAGGTATCTGTCTCCTCAATATTCATCCTATGGACTGGATTTATCAGTGCAAGAGTATTCTTTGAGCTACATTCCTGGAACCCACCCTTAAACCCAGATTATCTTGAGTTTTAATCTGCAAAAACAGGTGCAATTCATGCTTTACAACAGACTCCATGCTGATTCACAGTGAAAGACCCTAAATCTCCAGCAATCCCTGCAGAATACTGGTAGTTTCTCTCACACAGAACTAACACCTCATAAAAGTCAATGTTGTGCAGGAGTGGATAAATATGGTTTAGATTAATGTGAAAGGAATACAAACCAGTAATTTTTGTACTGTCACATTCTAACAACTGAAATGGTTAAAGGATATTTTCTGTTCCTTATGTCAGCCCCAACAAAAGATTAAGAGGCTAAGTGATGTTACTGTGGCTGAAGTCCAACCTAGTTCTTGACAACAGGTAATAACATCTGGGCTGACCCTTTATTTAATGGTGCAACTTACAGCACTGTTTAATCTTAGTGACTGATGGCCTGAAAGTGAAGCTCATTTGACCCCCTGTTCTTCCCTTTAACAGGTTACTGCCACTAGCTAAATACCCAGCCCACTCTTTATTGTAAGAAAAGACAACTTGTATTAATACAATCTGCAGAACTAGCATCTCAGCTTTACTACTGTCTTGGCCAGCATGTTGAGAATAAGATCAGGGTTTTTTTCTTGCAAACTAAAGGGTTAGTGAGGCTCTCCACATTCTGAACAACTACAGCAGCAGAGCTGTGTATATAAAAGGCAAATGATTTATTTCCAGTAAGGTGTCCTCATCAAAATGTCATTTCTAACCAATTCAAGCTGTTACTTTCCCTGTGTCGAGCGTTGCTGCCAGCTATAAGCTGCAGAATGCTTGCAAAAAAAACAATCCTAAGAAAATGGAAGTGAACCGGATTTGTTCTGTTGGTATCATGTCCCTTAAAGGGAAAAGAAGTGATCTCCCATTTCTTGCTGACAGGGAAAAGTTGCCAGGCAAATTTTGTTTGCCTTTCCAATAGCAATTGCCTGACTTGGCTGGAGAAACTCTAGCTCTTATTTGCCTCTAAGGTGGAATTTGAGTAAAGAACAGAGTGGACTAGGCAAGCTGCCCTCTTCCTGGTGAATCAAATTGACTTTTACTAACATTTAAAAACAAACAGTTCTCAATGAGTCACTGGACAACTGTGCAAGGGGAAAAAAAATGAAACCGAAAAGCCAAGGTGTGGCTCCTTCCCCAGGCTGAAATGACTGCACTGAATGGTTTAGGGTCAGAGTTTGCACTGAATAAATTCAAGGAACACAGACCAACTGCATGCCTGCACACTCCAGCAGCTGATCACATATAACATTATTTTAGGATGATTTCTCCCAGTTACCTAAACTATTTGTTATTGGTGAAATAATTCACTTGGTTTCTTCTTTCCTTCAAATGAGCTTTTTTTCAGATAAGATACCCTTGACTCTTAATCTCCAAAATACTTATAATAACCACTTCTGAGTAATTTATAACTAACTTAAATACTTCATTATGTTACCTAAACAAAGACTTCAGGCAATATTAAATATGTAGCATTTCCACTCAGGAAGTTCTGCAATGCTGAAAAAGGAGTTAACTCAGAGGAAAATACTGTGGTTTCGGATATATTTGACATATGCAGTTACTGTAACCCTGACAGAAAAGTAAATTTTTCCTGAGCTGAATATACCACCCTTTGCTTAAGTTCTTTTAGAATAATGCTGAAGTACTGAGACTTTCCCTCTACAAGCTAAGTTCAAGTTTCCTAAATATGGGAACTACTATAGCAGCAAGCTAACTGACTAGGAAGAGAAGTGTCCACTTTTGAACTCCTAACAACAACAAAAAAGTCCATTAATTATAATTAATACCTCAGATGGACCACAAGCTGTAAAGCAGTTACAAATACTTGTAGGAAAGTAAAATGAGTTACTTCCCTATTCATGTTTCACAGTAGATTGAGTACACCAAAAAAAAATCCAATCGCAAAACAATATAATGATATTGCCACCTAAAAATAATTGGTGCCTTAATTTTTACTCCAGGGACTTCAGTCACTTTAACAAAGGAATCACGAGTAGCTTGCATACAAGCTAAACCATCTATATATAGAGCATACAAGTTTGGTTTTGTCTCCTATTAACATAAACATTGAGTAATTTTCATGACTTGTGCACTTCTAAAAAAAGTTCACTGAGCTTTCAAGAAGGCATCTCTTCAGTCATCAAGTTTTAACATTTAATCACAGTGTTTTGTGTTGGCAGCTTCTGAAATAATCCTGATTTAGTTTGTTGATGAAAAAATGTAGACCATCTAACTGGCAGCATTTGAGTTTAAGCTGGCAAAAGTTCTGAAAAAACAAGCTGTCAATCAGGAAAAACATATTACACAGAGATCTGACATCACACCAATGCCTAATAAAGCTTTGCAGTGACAGTTCCTTTGATTAAAAATAGAGATTTAGACTCATAAATTATGCAGCATTTCATTTGTTGATACCAGAAAACTCAACACACCCATCTAACGCCCATACAGTGTTATTGCAGTTATGCCAAATGGGATGTGTGCCAACCAGATTGCTGGACACTACATTATTCACATTTTCAAAAGATAGCACCCAGTTTAGTTAGGAAGCCTTTCATGCATAAAGATGAGACCTATCTGAAACACTGAAATAATAACCCTTCACTGAAGAGTGTATCAGTAGTGAACAGGAACAACTATCATCTAGTTGTGTCAAAATTCAACATAAAGAAGGAAATGCTTACTGTAACAATAGAGACTTAAATTAATGTAATGGAAGATGCTCAGAGCAAATTACAAATATCCTTCCTGTACTCCCTCTAGCAATGTGAAATGTTTGCCCAAGCTGTACTCCCTTGACATTTTCCAGGAAGGCAGTGACATGACCAGCAGTTCAAATGCCACATCCAGCCATTTTTTCTGTGGGAAACGCAGTCACCACACACTATCTCATACTTGCCATTTGGGGTCAGCAGCAGCATTTACGATCCACTGCAGAATGCCTCTCAAATCAAAATTGTAGCACATGGGTAGTTTGTTACCTGATTATTTTTCTCAGGATAGAATGAAGTGCCTTGATTTCTTCCGAGTGACTAAAACTGGGCAGATGACCTCCGAGTGCTTCACAGAACCTTTCTGCCTCTTCCCAGGTCCTGGTTCGCAGCACTCTTTCACTGTGGAATAACTTCACAGCAGGTAAATGTCAGAGTACGAAGTGACACAACTGACAGCATTTTTAAAGTACTCCTGTACTACCCAAATGTGGCCATACTTTGGTAGTAATCCATGACTCGTGCTTTCGTAAGGAGAGTTTGACTCCTTAATTATTTTACTCTTTTCAGTTTGTTTGACAACAGCCAGACTCTGAAGTTTAGCTGACAAAATTTGTTTCAAATGCAACATATTCCATATGGCAGCTTTTCTCTGTTTTTCTTTACCAGAAAGATTTTACAAAACAACATCCAACACATTCCAAGACTGCAAGCCCAATTTATAGGTTTTAAAGGATGTTGTTCTTCCAAACTTATGGTAAACTGCAAAGGCCAGTGTTTGCTGTAAGCAGACTCATTTGGTGCTTCAGGTGAAGAAAGTTCTTTGGCATGCCCTTTGCTACCTGTAGGCACCAGAGTTGCATATTTAGCTCATACATCTCAGCTAACATGTCAACCTGATCCCCTTGACTTCAGTCCAAGTCAATTCCCATCAGCTGGATTTCTTTGCTCAGACATGCAGCACTTGGTCAATAGGAGGTTTGGAGAAACTGCCAGGACCAGCTGTCACATCCCCTCAGCTAGGGGACAGCTACGCTGCACATCAGCCAGACCCAACCCTTTGGGATCCTTGCCCACAGCCTTGTTTTTCAAGCTGGGTTTCCCCACTTTGCTACATGAGCTGTTTACAAGACACAGTTCGTTGCAGACATTGAGTCCAGAAATAATGATTAAACAATCCAATAAACAGCCTCAGTTTTAACCTGATGTGATTGTTAATAGGAGGGGGAAAAAAAACCCTGCATTTCTACATACAAACTTGTTTAAGCCATTACAGTTACCAGCATGGATGTTTAGTTCTGTCATTTACTTCAAAAATCAGTAAAATACAACTGAGGATGCACTTTTTTGATAAAGTTTCACATCCATATTCAAATCAGAGAAAATCCACATCTGCTATCTACACTCTCAACAAGTACAGAAAGGAAAAGGGCAAGGGGAGGTGATGCAAAGTGCCTTCCTTCCCTCTACAAGTGTCTCTGCACATGATGGCAGATGCTAGTGGGCAGGCTCGAGTACAGCCACATCACCAGGCTCCTGAGAGCAGTAAGGAGCAAAAGCCATAGCTGAGCACAAAGGGCAGAGAGACATGCACTGCAGCTTCCAGGAATTGGCAGAGGACGATACATCAGAGGCAGCCAACCTGAATCAACATGAATTCCTCCTCCCAGTGTAAAACATTTTTGAAATACCCTTCAGAGCAGCTGTAAGCCACAAAATGGCTAATCACATACTTGCTGCAAGATGGTTATTAGACAATTAACATCTAATAGGAATAACATTTTACCTTGTAGCAGGCAAGGCCAGATCCGTTGTGCCACCCAGGGGGACAGGGATCGGTTGGCTTTGGGAGCACTTCTGGCTCCTTGGGCAGCCCAATATATTTTTTGCAGATGGAAAACGCTTTAGTGGTTTTACAGTCCTTAGTTTCCCACTTTCCAAGAGACTTTCCACTGGGCATGGCCACACATCCTCCTGAAAACTCTAAGATTTAAGCCACCAAAAGACACATTTAAAACCATTGGCCAGTTTTCCAAAAAAAAAAAAAAAAACCCCATAGATTTCTGAATGACTGATTCATTTCATCCTTGGAGTTCTGTAACATGGTACTCTGATGCTTGTTCCATGTAAAAATAACAGCACTTTGCCACACTTTAAAAATTGCTAAATTTACCTGGTTGCAAAGAATTCCAGTTAGTGTACGTCACAGCTTCAGGTTTTTCCCCATCCACTGTACCCCAGGAATATATTCCCGATTGGCTCATATCCTGCAAACCGGTCCAGAAATATTTCTCTTCAACTTTGGTGTGTTTTCTAATTAGACTGTTTATAAATTCTTGCTCGAATCTGGAAATTTACAGAGCAATTTGAGTCAATATGTGAAAGATACCTGAAAGTACTGAGATGACCTGAAAAAAAAACCCCAAGTTAGCTCATGTGGTTGTCCAAGCAATCCTGTACTCAATGTTGGGTCAGTAGGCTGGAAATTCACACACTTTCAAGGTTTTACACTGTAGATTTACCCTTATCACATCACAGAAAACATAGTTTGCTAGTTGTCTGCAAAAGCAATTCTATCTCTATTTTTTTTTCTTTGTGAGCAACTAATTAACATACAGAGGTTTTAATATCTGACAATATCCCCAGGATTTTGCTGTAGAACATGTACATGAAGTAGAGAGACGTGCTTCACCTGTTCATCACCGTCAGATTGCACTGTGCTCCAAATGAAGCTTCAGTTTTTGAAATCTTGTAACAGTAGTTTCCATGTCTCTCCCATCCCTGGTTAGAGAATGAAAAACATGTTTACGCATAACAACCTAATTTAGGCATTATCTACAAGAGAAATGAAGTCATTGCTAACTTTGGTTGGTGCCCACAAGCTGGCACAGCATATAGAAGAAAGAAATGCAGTGCATCACATAGAAGGTTTGGTATCATCAACTCTCGGATTCACAGTTCTAAGCAATAATGCACCACTGTTTTAGCTTGACTGTGCAGAGTCTTCTGACTGCTATGTGCATTTAGAAAGAGAAACACAAGTGTGACAGCCTAGTCCTATTCAAAACAATAGGAGTTTTCATGCTGTTCCCCCAACAGCAGGATACAAACAGAGGAAAAAGAGAGAGGGTGTTACTAGTGTTCCTTCTGAAAAAAAGATAAATTATACTCAGAATGTGTGAACTTACAAAATTTCTCTATTATTAAAATTTTTGCCCCTCTATTTACACTGAAATTTCAAGGAACTGGTGTCTGAGCAGCACAGAAAGCTGCAGCTTCATGTGTTGGCAGCCTCCGAAGATACAAGAGCAGAAATATCCCGAGGTTGTGCAGAAAGAAAGATAAGGGGTAAACACATTTTCTATTGCAGGCAATAGGCCACATACAACTGAACCAAATAATTCTGAAGTAGCTAATAATATCATCTAAAGACAGGTTGAAAAACTTATTTTCAAGTCTTATTTATATTGTAACAGGTTATACTGTAAAAAAACAAACAAAAAACCAACCCCCCAAAACCCCTCCATTTGAGTCAGAGAACAAAAAATGAGTCAAGTGAAATGTAACAGAAACCTAATCTCAATTATCAGTCTCTGCATATAAGTGCTTATCTTAAGTTTTCAAACATACTTAAAGCAAAAACCACAGAACAGGTGGCTTTCAGTAGATTATGTCATTGCCAACAGAATTCTTTTTTTTGTTTTTTCCTTTTTCTTCAAACAAATAGATAAAACACAACTTTTCTGAGGTTCAAGCTCATAATTCAGTCACCAATAAATAGACTGGTAATACATCTAGAGCCTGCTTAGGAGAATCTGAAATCTGACTCATGCTATATAAACGTCCTCTTTCTAAAGTGTCCCATAGATTTTATTGTACAGACAAGGAAGAAACAGGAAGTAGAGGAAATAAGTGACTTATTCAGGTTTCTAAACCAAGTGAAAGCAAAACAAACACAGACTTCCTAGTACCTCTTCCAGTGAGCAACTTTTATCTGATTTTGTTTCATTCAAAATTTCTCCTTTTTTCTTGCATACATATTTCAGGTTTTCTTCACAAGATTTGACTCTCCATTGTCCCAACTGTGAGAAAGGGAAGAAAAAAAGTCTTAAAAATTCTAAAATCTTCCAATTTTCTTACTGCAAGGGCTGAGCTTTCACAAGGGAGAAAGCAAAAACGCCTCTAGTGAAAACACTGAGGGCAGGGTGCCCTGGATTATATGCATAGGTGCATGTTTGGGTAGGGAAGAAGAACTATGACAAATGTGGACGTGGGAAGATTCTGCGTCACATCTGAAAAAGGAAGAAAAGGATNAACGCCTCTAGTGAAAACACTGAGGGCAGGGTGCCCTGGATTATATGCATAGGTGCATGTTTGGGAAGGGAAGAACTATGACAAATGTGGACATGGGAAGATTCTGCATCACATCTGAAAAGGGAAGAAAAGGACACTGTAGTGCCAACTCTCAGATTAGGGAGGGAATGGGTGCAGGGGGCTGCTGATGTGCGGATGGGCACAAGCTCCACTGCCAGTCTGACAGCACAGCCAGCTGATGCTTACCCCAGTTTTCCACTGAATCTAGGAGAAGGGATACAGCTAACTTCCCTCTCCACTCACCTTTGTGACCTCCTCCCCCCTCCCTTGTTTCTTCTGTACTGTATCTATTTCTACTGTATCCCATGCAGTGTCCATCTTGTCTTCTACTCTTATCCAAGCATCTCACCACTTGTCCTCAGGGTGACTCGTATTGGTCCTGAACACAACTGAATCTACCTTTTCCTTTCAGTGGTTTAGCCCACCTCCTTCCTAGCTCTCTGGACACACATACACACACAAGAATACAGTAACTCAAAATGCACAGTGACAAGGACAATTGGCTGGCCACTGACAGACTCAGAGCTGTGAGTGATCTCTTCTGTTCTTTACAGTACACAGCTACCAAGCCTCAGCTAAATAATTGTAAGGAATTTGCTCATAGAAAATTATTTTAAAGATTATTCCAGAAATAAAATCAGTTATCTGCTTTATCTCCCTCCTTGACATTCACACACATCAATGTTTGCCTCTATTACAATGAAAAAAAAACTGAAAAACCCAACATTATATTCCTACCTTACTTGAATATGACACACAGTTAGGAGTGCTGTTAAAAGGAACTTTTGGTTCATTCTGATCCCAATATGTAAAAGCTACATCTGAGTTATCTGACCATTTGAACAAGGTTGGTATATCGTCATTTCGGAGACCCATCCACACTTCTTCATTAGCATCTGCAATTTAAAATTAGGACAACACTGTAGTTTCAAAATAATATTCAAACTAACTGGAAAAGAATGTGAAATAAGCAAAACCAGGTTTTTGTCACTATACTACACAGCTTAAATGCCACTTTTTCTGTACTGTATATGTTTCTACTGTATCCCATGCAGTGTCCATCTTGTCTTCTACTCTTATCCAAGCATCTCACCACTTGTCCTCAGGGTGACTCGTATTGGTCCTGAACACAACTGAATCTACCTTTTCCTTTCAGTGGTTTAGCCCACCTCCTTCCTAGCTCTCTGGACACACATACACACACAAGAATACAGTAACTCAAAATGCACAGTGACAAGGACAATTGGCTGGCCACTGACAGACTCAGAGCTGTGAGTGATCTCTTCTGTTCTTTACAGTACACAGCTACCAAGCCTCAGCTAAATAATTGTAAGGAATTTGCTCATAGAAAATTATTTTAAAGATTATTCCAGAAATAAAATCAGTTATCTGCTTTATCTCCCTCCTTGACATTCACACACATCAATGTTTGCCTCTATTACAATGAAAAAAAAACTGAAAAACCCAACATTATATTCCTACCTTACTTGAATATGACACACAGTTAGGAGTGCTGTTAAAAGGAACTTTTGGTTCATTCTGATCCCAATATGTAAAAGCTACATCTGAGTTATCTGACCATTTGAACAAGGTTGGTATATCGTCATTTCGGAGACCCATCCACACTTCTTCATTAGCATCTGCAATTTAAAATTAGGACAACACTGTAGTTTCAAAATAATATTCAAACTAACTGGAAAAGAATGTGAAATAAGCAAAACCAGGTTTTTGTCACTATACTACACAGCTTAAATGCCACTTTTTCTGTACTGTATATGTTTCTACTGTATCCCATGCAGTGTCCATCTTGTCTTCTACTCTTATCCAAGCATCTCACCACCTGTCCTCAGACAGGGTCACCCACATTGGTCCTGAACACAACTCAATCCACCTTTTCCTTTCAGTGGTGAGAAAGGAGATTTAAGACAAGTACAATCTATTTTTGTTATCTTGCTTCTTAACCTCTACACATGAATATGAGTAAGTTTCACAGAGAAGGTAACAAGCAGAAAGAACACAAACCAGAAACAATGAACACACAAGCCAAAAAAGCTCACCCAAATTTAGTTTCTAGAGCACAGACAAAAACATAAGACCAAAGGATACAGATAACATTTATTAGTTCAGTGACCCACTAGTCAAAATATTGGCTCAACTATCTATGTTTTTGAATGACAAAGTTAAACACAAGTTATTAGGCAACTAAGGCAGGTTAGCCAAATTAAAAAAATAAAACCAAACTAAGATCAAATCAAACTAAGAACTAACAGAAGGCCTGGATCTGAACAGCAACACTCTGCATTAACCTGGGTACAAGGTCAGCATTAACACCTTTGATTAAAAGCCAGAGGCTATGACAATCATATGCCAGAACATGGAAAGTTGTTTGTAAGTACTTGGTACTTGACTTTCACAAGAATCTCAACTCACCATGATGAAGCCTTGTAAGAACCAGTTCGACATCTGCTAATGAGTGTATGCTGATGAGGTTGCTCTTATTTGCTTTGCACATCTCCTCTGCCTTACTCCAAGATGCTTGGGTATTTATCAGCATGTAGCAAAAACCATTGTGAGGAAGCCAGCCCAGATCACAGCGAGTATCCAAGTGCCTCCAAAACTCTAACAGTGAAGAGAAACAAAATTAGAGGCTTTTGTTTCACATCGGCTAGTGCAACAGGCTGACACGCGTTTTAAATCCAGCAGCACCTTGAGAACAGCCACAATGCAGCAATCAGAACGTGTTCACATCTCTTCAGGGCTAATGTTTTAAGAAAGGATCACAGTTTAGTCAAGCAAATGGACTTGACTGAGCAGCATTATGGGGATTTGCAATATTTTGGGGCCATGAAATAGGCAGGAGAATAAGGAAATCAGTGGGAGTAAAATGCTGGAATGCATTATATTAAGCCCGTCTCAAGTGTAAGCAAAAGGTTCAGAAGTAATTGCAAGCAAGACATCAAAACCAATTAAAGGCAAATTCAGTTATTTTGTTGCAGGACAGCAGCTTCAAAACAAGTTGCAGCAGGAGTTTACGCTTCTATAGGGCATTATTATCAGGATGCAGTACCACGCATCACACTGAGCTGCAACAGCTCACAATGAAACAAAAACTTGGCTTGAACCGTAGTTTTCAGAAGAAAAAAAAAAAATTCAAGAATCCACACTGGTTTTAATGCATGCTGAAAAAAAAGGTATTCTATAGCCCTTCAACACACACTATAAAATACTGCAATCACAAAAAATCTGGCTTTTTAGTGAGTAAACAGTGTAGAAACACTGATAACTCCACATATCCCACTGAGAAGCCAGACAACAGATAAGGATGATTAACCGACAGATAATTTTCAAGAGATCATTTAAAAATTTGAACCAGTTCAGTCAAATTTAAACTGATTACTTTCTTTTTCCCTCTCCCAGGGCAGCTGAAGAGAATGTGCCTTAGCCAGAGACAGTCCAGGACACTTTCCACCTCCATGACACTGCTTCATCTCTCTTATCCCCTAGTTGTCCTCCTCATTCAAGGGCGATCACCTCCCAGCAGAAGTTTTTCTGGGAGAGCCCTACAAGCATGAGCCCTGGAAACTGGCTAAGGCTAAAGTATACAAAGAAGAAAAGGCCATGGTTTTGGGAAGGGTTGGATGACCTGGTATAAGTAAATAGCAAAACCATGGGAGCAGTTATATGTCACAGCTAGACTCTGTAAAAACTCAAGGACTCTATGTGTGTGTGTGTAGGCACAAGAGAATCTTGTAAGACCTGTTATGGATCCAGGAAAGATTACACACTGGCAAGCTATCAACTCTCGCACTCTGATTTCCAGTGTTGGGCCTGTTTTCAAAAGGATAATAAGGTCATTTAACTACTTATATTTGAATTCAACTGCATTTGATCCAAGCTTCATTTTATGTCAATTCAAGCCAAGAGAGAGAGAAATGGACTTAAAAGTAGAGATTAAAAGGTTTGAGGTACAACTGCCCATTCCCAACCTTCAGTTGCACTCTAACCAAGGCACAAGTCATGCAAGAAAATGTGACAAAAGAAGCAGGACTGTGCTGGGAAAGGTTTTATGTGCAAAAAATGGCAGTTGTTTATGGTGCAACATGTTGACACTGAAGATACAGTTTGCTTCCGTTCTGCTAAAAAACCCAAAGCTGTTGTGAAAGTGCTTTGGCAGAGGTGCCTAAAAAGGCTTGGGGAGGGAAGAAAAAAGAAAAAGGATTCCATAAGTGAATATTACACTCCATATGAACACAAACATAAACAAAAAAACAAGAAAGCAAACTGTCCTACCTGGGAGGCTTTTAACTTCATTGAGTGACTTCTCACAAACATATGGAAGTGGAGTCCCACAATGGTAACTCTGCCACTGACCTGAGGCAGCATCCATCACCACACAGCTAGTCCCATCCAGAGGGGACAAAGTCTGCATATCTACAGACATAAACAAATAAAAATAGAAGAGTACAAGTTTTCAAACAATAAGGTAGCAACTGCTTTTCTTTTTTTTACTATTGCTTTTCAAATCAAGAATAACCTAATTTGCAGAGTACAGCATCTCGTCCTACCTGTCCTACCATGGGTCTCATAGGAATATTTTTGTAAGAGGAAGCTTCAGAATAAAGGAATCTGGCCTTCTTTTCCAATGTTTAATCATAGAACCAAGAGGAATGTTCTATTTACAATACAACAAACTCTTGGCCGAGCACTTTCCCAGACTAGAAATATCTCAGGGGAGAACCCTTTTTGCAGTCCTCAGTTTCCTTTGGCAGCCCCTTTCCAATCGTACTCCAAGCCCAGCTCTGCCCTCTTTCTCTCAGTGCCAAATATAACTCTTACCTTAATGGAAACCTGAGACAAGACCTCAAATTAAAACTATCACATAGGAGAACTCTTTTTTTTTTTTTTTTTGTACTCCCCAGCTTCCCTTGGAGTCCTTTTCCAGGGGTACTTTTTGGCCTTTTCTTTGCAAATGCAAGCTGTGTCCCACATAGAACACCACAGCTCCCCCTGCACTGGGTTTGATCAGTCTCACACAGGTACAGCCAGTAGAACAAACAGCAGCAACATTTCCAAAAGAAAAAAACAAACCACGTTTGGACAAACCTCACAGAAATTTCTCCATAAAGCTTTTGAAGGAGTAACAGAAACCACTTCCTATCTTTTCACATGGAAAGACTGAATTACATTTTAGAAAGGTCAAATTGAGCTTGAATGACAGAATAATATTAGCTTCAGCACTTCTGATGCTTATTCCAGTAGGGTTCACGTATAGGATACATATCCATGGTGTATTTGGGAGAATATTATAAATACATGCTGAAAACTCCAAACAAATAAGACTCTCACCAATTCTACTAGGAACTTGGGAGTAATTAAAAAAGGTCTTTCAAAGGTTTAGGCTTCTTCCATCTTCACCTCAAAACAAATTTAAGCAACCTCAAAGTTTAAAAACAAAAATTATGCCTGTAAGTAATGTCAGTCCTTGCAAATGCAGCAGTAATTGTAATATTGGAGGGATATCAATGCCATTCTGTCAGTGGGAAGAGAAACTTAACAGGTAGGGAAGCTGGAGATTCTTTTCTAAAATGAACCTCAAAAGATACTATTTAAGTTTTACATTTTAGAGATTTATTAACCTAATCATCCATATATAGAACAAGTGCAGGAAGATTCACTGACTAGGAGCAAAAGAAGGGGAATGACAATGACTGTTTTGATGAGGTCCAATAGACGAGGAAAAAACCCCCAACAACAAAAAATCCAAAGCAAAATCTTAGTTACTGTTGTTAATATTTTTACAACACCTGAAACATCATTACCTGGATGCCAGTTAAGAAAATTCAAAGGTTTGTGATCTGACCACTGCCAACCTCCAGAAACGTCCAGTTGATTTAAGCCAATCCAAAAGATCTGCGCAATGCCATCTTTAGCTGGAGATAAATTTATTAAGAAAACAATTAGTATAAAAAGCTCATCCTTTGTTGGCCTCTTTTAAACTAAAAAGATTATTTGAAAGGGCATGTACTTGAGCAAAGAAAGATTGTTACTAGAATCAGATACGCAAACTTTCTTGAACTGAGGAGGAAAGCAATTCATGCATGTACGTTTTCCCTCCCAAAGCCTTCAGATAGCTGCCCTTTGTTTTTTCATTCCCAAAGGTGCACTGATAATTCATCCAAGGCTAAACCTTAACATCAGCAAGGACAATTTTATAATCACAAGTAGGTCACATGCTGCTAAAACCCCAGCTGCCGCTCTGGCCCGTATTTGAGATTTGGGGGATATTCCTAGTTATACATATGAACAACAGCTAACTGCTACAATGAAATTACACAGATAAACTTAAAAACTTTAAAACTCTAAAGTGCAGTCTATTTTTGCCACACAAATGGGCTCTTTAGCTTGGAGGAGACTGAGGCATGACGTCATTAATGTTTACAAATATGTAAAGGGTGAGTGTCAGGAGGATGAAGCCAGGCTTTTCTCGATGATGGCCAATGATAGGACAAGGGGCACTGGGTATAAACTGGAACACAAAGAGGTTCCAAAGAAATACAAGGAAGAATTTCTTCACTATGAGGGAGCACTGGAACAGGCTGCCCAGATGAGTTGAATCTCCTTCTCTGGAGACATTCAAACCCCACCTGGATGAGTTCCTGTGTGACCTACTCTAGGTGGTTCTGCTCTGGCAGGGACCTTGGACTAGATGATAGTTGAAGGTACCTTCCAGCCCTTGAGATTCTGTGATTTTAAGTACAATCAAGTTCTGACCAAGAATTTTAAGACAGAGACTAAAACACTGTCCTCATTTTGTATTGGGAAGATTTTCTGATACCCAGATGTGAATAATTACACCTACCTTGTATGTAACTTAATTCAGATGCACTCTGGATGCTAAGCAAGTCTCCCCCTTGCCTTTGACACGAAATATAAGCTTCCTTCCAAGAAAGAGCAGACTGTGTATTAAACTGGTAGCAACTTTCAGACCCTGGATCATGTTCCCAGATATCATGACAACCATCCTCTGTTTAAAAGAAGAAGGTACTTGTAACTACAGATACACTGAAACATTATGAAAGTTTCAAAAGAAAAATCGTAATACTGAAGGTCCATTGATTTTTACACAGGTAACCACATGTACTGCAGAGTAAGTACGTGATGATTGTCCTGTCAACGTTGGAACAGAGAAGAGACCTGCTTTTACCCAGATTAACAGCAACGTGCTACACTGAGGTGAAGCCATACATAGGTGAAGTGATAGAAGGCTTTTAGGATGCCTAGATACCCAACGTGCCTGGTTGTAAGCAGATTCCCCATTTTCCATCATGAGCATAATCTTCAGATGTGGCACACCATTTCCCACCCACGTGCGTTTCATCCTGAATGCAGTCATGATGCCACGTCTTATTATACAGAAAGGGGAACTCACAGGGTTTTCCATAAGAGTTTCCATCTTTGGTGTAAACCTCTGCAAGGTTAAAAAAAAAAAAAGAAAAAAGAAGAAGTAGATACAAATCTGGGGGAGGAAAGGACAGCAAATGAATGTTACTGCTTGTGCAGACATAGTCAATTCAAAAGAACGCAAACAGCACTTGTGGTCTGGTTGTAACACCGTGCCTTGTTGTTGCAGATAGCATACAGCAACATCAGAGCTGAAAGAAATGAGAGGAAAATATTTTTCCTGTACTTTTTCTTCCGAGTAGGGCATAACACGGCAGAAACCTGTTTCCCTCTTCATGGTAAGTTAGGGATAAGATAACATAGCTCTGTTGAAACTCAGGTGGTTTGCACAGAGTATTACAGAACAAGGCTCTGGGGATCAACACATGCATGAAACGGAAAACACTTCAAACTGGAGCCTACTAGGCTCTTCAGATTGGCCACTTGCAACAGTTTGAATATAAAGAAAACTTTGCTCTTAAATATGGTAGAGCATGTTTTCATCATTTTTTCTAGCCAACACGAGATTTCAGATGAGACTGGCTTCCATGGGAAGCAGACAGACTACCAGACCAAAGCAACAGCACGGCTCCTAACAGTCCATCAGGCTGTGAGCTAGCAGCATCCAGTGAATTTGATTGGACAGCCAACCATCAAATACCTTCAAACCCTGCTAACATCAAAATTCCCATCACTGTGAAGAGGACAGTGTCAGTTCTGATAGAAGGTGGTTAATGTTTCATAAGTAAATAAGCTCTCACTAGGACATGGGAGAGGGATTTAAACACACTAAGAAGGCCACTTGGTAACATAACTTCTGCAGTTATGCATTTTTATTTTTTATTAAAAACAACTCAAGTTTCATACTTGAATACCCATGCCTCTCTATAACAAAACATTCTATTTACCAGGCACTCTTTTCATGTGATTAACCTTAAGAATTTATTGGCATAGACATACAGCAAAAAGCCCTTAACAAAGAAAAATCCTCCAAACTCCTGTGCAAACTTACCACGGTAAGGATACCGACATATATCATCAGAGGAACTGTTGATCCTCCACTGGTCTGTTGCATTTATGCTCGCAGTTACAAAGGTGGACTTGATAGTCACTTTGTACTGAGATGCACCAAGGATGGATGAATCAGCACATCGCCACCACAGCCTTAGATCTGAGTTACAATCGACCATTTTCAGGCGAGATGGTAATTTGGTGAATATATCAAGTCCCAGGCACTGCTTGGTCCCCAAATGAAAGAGGCGATTCTGGGATACCCATTTCCATAAAGCATCGCTTGTCTCCCAGCACTCATCTATCACTATCCGCGAGTTTTTCACTTGCATGCACTTGTTCAGCGTGTCATGGCGAATGGTAAAAGCATCGTTGCCTGTGTAAGAACAAACAAATGTCCACATATGGGTATGATTCAGTATCACTTTCAGTTTTAAAAGTGTAATTACATGCTACCAGAAAAGTACAGCAACTGTAGTTTGTACATTGTGCTTTCATATAAGCCACGTTAAGTTAATTTTCCTGAGGGGAGATAAAATGAAGTTGTTTTTTAAGCACAATTGTATCAATGAGAAGTCTTCCTTTAAATTTTAACACATACTGATTGGATCAACCCCTGGCTGATTTGCAAGTGACTGGGTAAAGAATCTTGTTTTCGTGCCCATGTACAAATGCAGTTACACACAGCACGTACCATAAAATATAATCAATAATAATCTTCACTTAGTAGGCACACTACATTATAGAAATAGTGTATCAAATATGGCACAGCACAATAGGCCCACACATGAACCAGTTTGTGGGTGCAACTGCAGTCTTGCCAAGATAACTGGCACTGCTTGAGTGGGAGTTTTAGAATTAATACCCCACCAAAGATGCCATGCAAAGGTTAGCAGTATTGACACACAAACCTTAGTTTCATTTGCAGTTGTGACAAAGAAAATTAGAAGTTGATCAAGCTTAATATACAATTTTAAAAAAAAGATATTGACCACCTTACTGATACAAGCTGACACCTCTGTCAGTACAAAAGCACCTCTATGACAAGTGGCAGCAGGTTTAAGCTAACCAAGAAAGAAATGACCCAAAACTATTTCTATGCAACAATAAAGATGGCCCCACGGTATAAAATCTTTCACTAACCAGGCTGAAATGGACCTTGGCTCTCCCTGACCCACTCTGCCATTTAAATAAGGAATCTGCTGAGTAGCATTTTGTATTTAATAGTAACGCACTGTCAATCACATTCCTACTGCGTTTTTTTAAATATGACTTAATAATAGGTTTGGCTGAACAGCAAGGAAAATATTCAGTGATGTTACGCAGTGAATTTCACCACTACTTCCCAGTGTACTCGTGAATTTTCCACTGTGTAAGTGCCAAAATAGTATCTAAATAGTACTGAGCTGGTCGAACTGCAAAGAAGAAGAATCTTTAAGCCAGCCACTTACTGCAGTGACTTTTTCTGAATAGCACAAGTCAACCAACCATTTCATTCATCCTATTAACTAAATAAGACATTTTAACAATAAAACCTGCTTTTGTAGTATATTTTTACCCTGTGCTTTTTCAGGACTACATCTGCTTTTTTTTTTTTTTTGCTTTTCATTCTCCTCTCCAGACTTTCTTCTTCTTTTCAAGTTCTTGTAACATGCTATCAGCCTCTTCTCAGATCTTCCCTTTCCTCATTCTTCTTTCACTTCTCATAGAACTCTCATTCTGATATCATGAAGAAAGCCGTTCTTTTTTCCCCCCGAGAAAAACTGTTGATATTGTCTCACCAACCCTTTCTGTACAGCAGGTTTTTTTTTAATACCGGTGCTCAATTACTCGAGCTCAACACTCTAGCCATGAAGTTTTGCCCGATACCTTTAGCCACAAAACTCGAACCTCACAGACAAAGGATACAAAAACATTTGAGGCGCAACTATTTAGCGAAGAGCTCAACTTGTTTCCCAGCAGCTGCCACCGAGCTAGCGGCTCTGGCTTACAAGAATTAGCTCGACGTGAAACTTTCCCACCTGCTTTCTGAAAGACAGGGGAAGCCTCCTGCCTGTCTCTGCGCTTACAGCGCCGAGTAAAAACACCGTCTGAGTGCGCTGCGGGGGACCTGCCCGACTGCAGGATGTTTCCCCTCCCGAGGTAAGAGGCCGCAGCCCGCCTCCCTCCCACTCTTCCGCGGCGCCGCCGGCTCGGGGGCGGCCGCCGGTACCGCGGGGCAGTGGGAACGTGGCAGCGGAGGCGGCCGGGACGGCAGCCGGGACAGCGGCCGGTTTGGCGATGCCGCAGGCGAGAGGCACGGTCCGGCACGGAGCGTCGGGGTTGGCTTGTTTGGTTTTGGTGGTTTTTTTTTTTTCAGATTTCCTCCCTTTTTCGCTCTTCCTTGTAAGTTTCCCACGTTGTTTCCGCGCAGTTGGACTTTGCCACCCAGCGCAACGCCCGAAGGTGCCGAGAATCGCCGGGGCGAAAAGCCCGACGCCGCACCGCCGCCTTTCTCCCTTAGGCGTCTGCAGTAAAAGAGCCTTCCGCGCCCCTTAGGTCGCACCGCACCCGCGCAGCGCCTGAGCCCTCGCCACACGGGCACCCGCCTTACCCTTACCTGCGGGGTCCCGGGGAGCCGCGCAGCACAGCAGCAGCCAGGCGAGGCCGCAGGCGGCCCGGCACAGCCCCGCCGCCCGCGCCATCGTCCCGCGGCGCGCAGGCTGCGCGGAGCGGGCGCTCTGCAGGGGCTCGTCGTGCCGGCTGTCCGGGACCGCCAGCGGCCGCCCGGATTGGCCCGTCCCGCCGAGCGTCACTTGTTGCCGGGAGAAGCGGCGGCGGGTTTGGGGCGGCGAGCGCTGGGGCGGGACCGGGGCGGCGGCCGCGGGTGCGAGGGCTCGGAGCGGCGGGGAGCGGCGCTTGCCCCATCCCGGCGGGAGCCGCGTTACGGCTACGGGCAGCGAGGCGCGGGAGGTGAAAGAGTGGGCGTGAAAATGAGGAAGACGTGGTGGGAGAAATGAAAGGGAAACGAGGAAAGGAAAAACCGAAAAAAAAAAAAAAAAAAGATAAAATGGGGGAAACTGGAGGAAAAAAAACCGAAGAAAAAAAAATAGAAAAGCAGGTCTATCACATGGTGATTAAAGTAAAAACAATCAGAAAATGTCTTTAGAAGTTCAGTTGGGAAAGAAAGGAAAAAGTGCAAGTGCTAAAAGTGAAGAAAAGGCAGAAAGTGAAGAGAATATAGACCAAAATTAGTAAATGATAGTAAACGCTGAAGTAAAACACCTAAAAGTTGATCAAATTTCTGAACATTAACCCTGTGATCCCCATCCCCCTCTGGCTCTGGGGCCATGTGCTGTCCAGGCCTGGTGTGAGGACCATGACACCATCCCTGGGCTGTGGAGCGCTGGGCCAGCAGTTGTGGGGCCAGTGTCCACCCCCCCGCCATGGGGCATGGGGCAGGGGTCGATGCCCTGCCGAGAGGTAGCTGTGGGGGCCTCATGTGGCTGTAGGGTCATTGTGTGTGGCAGCAGTGCTTGTGTCTGGAGGTGGCTGGCAGCCCGGCAAGGGGTCACAGTCTTCTACGGGGAGCATCGGGGACACCCATGGCCAGACCTTGTAGCCCTCCTCTCCCTCCCCATTACAGACCTGCCCCTCTGTATTACCCCATAGGGCCTAACTGAACCTTTGCAAAGCTGAAGAGAGAACAGAAGTGGGCCAGGCAGACTTGCCACACTTCCTAAGAGTTTTCTGGTAGCCAGCAGCTAAAGTTGCAATTGTCCGATTTGTTTATGCCAGTGAAGGTGGAGGAGGGAATGAGATTGGGTGCAGCTGAAATGACTGCTGGTGAAAAAACTATGATGCTGACTACACGAAGTTACATAAACCAAAAATAAAAGCACAAAGACAGGGAGAACTAGTTGGCTCAAACGAAGAAAAGAGAAAGAAGGGAAACTGACAGAAACTATGTAAAATAAAATCACGTCTGTTTATAGCGGCACGTTGGGTGATTTCGCGCTGACCTGGAAAGGCTATATAGCTCAGATCCCAGCTGTGCAAGAAAATGCTTGCAAAGTCACAAGGAAAAAAAAATTGGCTAGGAAAAATCTATTTTGATTAGACTTGTAGGAGCCATTGTTCAGAGAAATACCAGGTTTTCTGGGAAGTGCGATGTGCAGTCTGTTTTATGTGTTTCAAATGTGCCCATTATGTAGGAATCTGGACACCCAGGGAAGGCAGGAATTGAGAGTGTGCTGGGCTGGGAATTGGGCGGAAAGAAGGGAACAAAACCAAGCGTGTATAAGTGAGCAGATGTTTTCTCCTGCTGGAAATAGCAGAGCAACACCTTGCTGCCAAGGCAGGAGCTATTTGAAAAATCAGGTTCGGGCAGAGAAGGGTCCGTAGCTGCAGCAAAATCACTGTGCTACCACAAATGGTTCATCTTAAGAAACTGCAAAGCTCTCAAAGTCTCCATGCAGAGAGTGGGAGGCAGAAATTCCCCACTGGTGAGCCTGATACAAAAGCAAGCTATTGAAACTAAAATTAAATATGTAGTGGGATGACATGTCTTTTTTTAAATAAAGCATCATAACAAGAAGAAGTAGGTGTGAACTCTGCATCCCCACAAACCTGTCTGAATGTGTGCTCATTTCAGTGCAATAAATGACTGTCCCGGGGTTGGTATGGAGATTGGTAAGGAGTTTGACTTTGAAACTGACAGCATGCAGTGAATATTTACTGAACATACACCAGCAACTCTGAAGTTAACAGCACTCTAGTCAACAAACATGTATCAGCAAATACCTGTATTAATAGGGGGAGGCTCTCTTATAGTATCTTAACATATAAATGCACTTTCAATCTGGGGTCCTTTTTCATTTATCTACTTATAAAATACTGCTCTGGATAACACAGGACTAGACTCTGATCCTGACTAAAAAAATTAAAGAATGACCAAGGATAGGAAAGGTTGCTATTTACACTGCTGCCTCTTAGTTTCAGTTTTGTGTGCATGTGTGTGCCTTACACTTAAGCTCCATCTTACATGAACGTATGAAGAGATACACAATGTACAGCCCCACCGAGCCCACCAAAGTACATCCATTCCCTCTGCCCCCAGCCAAGCAGCAGATAGATGAGAATACACAGACTCATATCTGTACAACTGTTTGGATAAAGTGCTTTACACACAAAACAAGAAATCACTGTTTTGATGACAGAAGCTTGCAAGATAGGAAGTTATTGAAAAGCACATGTAAACAGTTGTTTTGCTGTTTTTTACATCAAGAGCATTAAAAAAAAATCCTGAACACAAATACTTACATTTTTGGTTTGTTGTTTCTTTCTCTTTTTTTGTCTTCTGCTAAGACAAAATAAGTTGTGGTACAATGTTTTGTGGTCTGTGGAAATGATCAATTATAAGCTAATATGCAACTTTAACCCTTCAGTAGGCCTTGCACAGTATCTCTGTGGCTAAGCAAATTTTGAGCACTCAAATGCCATGCAGTTCCCCCATAAGGCAAAGGACTGGTAGCTTACCCAGCAGCCTGTGTGTGGCAAACACCACCATGTGAGCATTGTTGTCAGTAGGGCACATTGATGCACAGACCAGTGCTACGGGATTTAGAAGGATCTGAGCACTGGGAATTGTCCTTAGGTAATCTCTTATCCCAACAACTGAACCAGAAATCCACACAACCTACCCAGAAAAAGCCAGCCCCCATGTCTACACAAGACTACCAGTTGCCACCAGTAACTTCCAGGCTGCCAGCTCCTCACCCAAGTAGAGTCAACATGCTTCTGTTTCCCAAAAGGGTTGGTGCACATCAACATTTATATAACTGGTCTCTGTTTCTGGTATTAGTTCCACGTAACGTTGCTACATGTGGTTGGAGAGCAGAACTTGGAAAGTCACGTTGTTCCTCTGCCCTCCATGGTACAATGTACATTAGTATTTGGTACATGTATATGGTATATGGGCACTCTGACCCTCCAAGAGGTGAAAAATTCCCACACATCTCATGCTAATGGAACTAGCTTTCAAAGGCAATGTCTCAGGCAACATTTGCTGAATTTGCTGATCCTCTGATATAAGCAGCCTCTCTCAAGGAAGATTCTTGGGCTCCTTGTCCTGGTTTTGACTAGGATAGAGTTCTTTTTCTTTCTTCTGTGATTCATGTTTTAATCATTCTAGATTTAAATAAGGAGGATTAGAAGTATTTGCTCGCTATAGATAGCTGTCAAGGGAGAAGCAATCACTCAGCACACAAAATCAAACCATCCAATCAGTATTTTTTTGAAAGACCAGTGTAGGAAAAAAAAAAATCAATAACAGTGTATATTATATGATAAGCTATGAAACTTGAATGCAGTTTCCTGTCAGTTGAAAAAGTGGGTTTGTACCAAAGCTTATAAAAATTATACCATTGCAAAAGCCTACTTCTTAAAGGTTTTACCCTAGCTTCATCAATGAGGCTTCTGCATGTAATGTGAGCTGCGCAGCAGCATGACTCACAGCATAATCAGTGAATAATTTCTGTATTGCACATCACAAACATTACCATGTCCACATGAATAGCTACTGCAAGGCAGCACCGATAGCAGAGCAAGCTTCGATCATGCCTACAGAGAAAATCAAACCCAGAATTTCAGATACAGGAGGAACCCAACCATGAAACTGACAGTAATGCACAGCAGCCCTTCCTCTTCCTTCCAAATAGATCACTTTGCCTTTCCAGTCAAAAAAGCCTTCTGAGGTGCCAACATCGTGACTATGAGACCTTGTATTTCTAGCAGGAGTCTTTCTTGCTCATCAACAGATAACATCTTTGCTTTTATGCCTGTATATTTATAACAATAGCATTACTTGTAGAAAGTGTCAACACCTGTCTATCCATAAATCTCCACCCCATCTCTCTTCTGCTCACCACATGAAATAGATATTTTGCATGACCAACCTTCCTCCCTCTTTAACAATCAACACATTGTAATCCAGTTTTTCTGGCTGGGTTGAGCGCATCCACATGCTGGTGAGTACAAAGGGAATGCTGGAAAAAGATTTGCTACCTCCAGCATCCCCCAAGAGTTGGAAGAAACTCTGGACATAGTAATTTCTGCTCTTCTATGCTCCCCCCAGCAGTGTCTTTCAAAATGGGAAAGACATCTGACCAGGAAACACTAGCTGTTTATAACTTTTTTCTACCTTGCAACATGGGTGCTTGCAATACCCAGGCCCTTACATAAAAAAAACAAACCAACCCCAAACAAACAAGCAAACAAAAAAGCCAACAAACAAACAAATGAGGACATATAAGAGCTGAAGGAGCAGAGTTACTTCCTGAGGCAGAGGACTTTGATGGTGCCAACAAAGCAGCCAGCAGACAGAGATTTCAGTCCTGCCTAGACTCTGCAGCTAAGTTTAGCATTAAAACCTGGCTCTGTATTGAGCAAAGTGCCTGCTAACCATTTAAAATACCATCTCTTGATGTGTGTAAAGACACTTGCATGGGAAAGAGAACTGGATAATTGCAGCTTTTAACTTAAGCATGGCTAAAACCTGAATGATTCCCTTTTGACATATCCATAAGTTTGGTTTGATTGAGTTAATCCCATACATAGCCATGAAAAAAAAAATCACTAAAATTCAAAGCATCCAGCAACTGATTTGGATACAGAGATATCACATCCAAAGAGCTCTTTAAGCAATATCTTTGACTTGTTTTTGCATTCACTGCACCTGGATGGTCTTTTCTTCATGGACACTGACTTTATTTGCTGCCTTGCTTTTTTACCTGGATGTTAAGGACTTGATTGTTTTTTAGCATTAAAGAATATTTTGCTTTCAGCAGAAAAGGAACACAAAGGAAAACATCTTTTCTCTGTTGTTGCTTCAGATTTCCTGTTTCAGTGGCAGGAGCCTAACCTTTTTGCACATTATGAAGCTGTCATGTTGCACAATAAACTTAAGATGAAATCACACTCTCTCAGCAGAATTTTTATGTATTTCTTACATCTCTTTAACGATCTATATATGAATATTTGGCACAAGTTCCAAGGTTTTGAGTTTTTTCTTGCATTTGGAAGGTTTATTATTGTTAGGGATCCTCACATGTGGCTGTTTCAAAGTGTCATCATAATAAATAGGCTAGATGTTATTGTAGCATTTTAGAGACTGTTCTGTTTCTTCCACTGGGCAGAAACATGACAGGTAACTTCTAGAAATAGTAAAAGAAACTAAAACCTTTATTCAAATACAAACCTCCTTTTTTTTACTCAAATGTGACAGTACTAACTCCTGGAGTGCTGCCTCCAGCTCTGTCCTGCTGTGTATTCAAACTCAGATTATACAAGGCCTAATGAAACACTAGAAACAGGTTTGAGAAATAAGACAAAGAAAGGAGTGTGGACACATCCACTCTGCATCTTTGCCTGTTGATAGCAGGGAATGTATTTCTCTGGGTATTGGTTTGGCTTTGACTCCTCCTGTGATCTCTGTGTGCTCCAGGAACAACAAAATGATGCAAGCAGTGCTTCAACATTCAGAGAACTTCTTAAAGTCGTAAATGAAGTGTTAAACTTTTGTAGCACTTTAAGAAAGGGCCTCTGACACCTGCACTAATGGAAATTGTGCCTCAGTGTAGTAGCTCTACTGGCAACGTTAATATGCTCAGTGTCCTCCAAAGCTGTTTTCAGCTGTCACTGTGCCAGTGTTGGATTATTACTCCAATTATATGATTGTGGGAGCTGACAACTCAGATGATGTTTTGTACCACATTACACTTGTTGCAAAAAACATAGTTTGGAGGAATGGTTTACAAGAACATCAGTTCAAATTTGGGAAATGTTTTTAAGCAAATAAAAATTAATTCAGGTGGAAGAGCTTTCAAATATAATGAAAAAGGTTTTTTTCTTCTTTAAACATGAAAAGAAAAACAGTTCCCTAAAAGTGCTGGGGAAGAGCTTGTGGCTTTCAGTCTCCCATGATGTTCTCAAAACTCAGCTTGTTCACGGGAGGTTGAAAAAAGACACTTTCCAACAAGCCCCCACTGCCTTATGTGTGACCAGAACAGGGCAAACTTTCAACATGCAGCTCAGAGGATTGTATAAAGAGCAAAATTTCAGACTGATCTGGACTTAGGAGCACTTCTCAGATAAAAAGAGCTTGTAAAGAGAAGACATGTTGGGGGCTAAACTGCTAGCATTTAAAGGTTGTGATTGATTAAACTGTAAACTGAAAAGCAGAAGGTGTGGAGAATGCACAGTTCATCATGTCATCAGCAAAAGCACAGAAATCGTGCCATTGTGAGTGCAGGATGTGTCAGAGAGCAGAAATAAGGAATGGAAAATAGAGTGCCTCTTAAACAGGAGATGAAGGAAGAAAGAAGCACTGCAAAAACACATTCTTTTATGCAAATGCTAAAACATTAATAGACTGAGGGAAATCAAATAAATGCCTAGTCTTACGCAAAGGCAATGACATGCTAGGTATGTGCAAGACATTGTTGCAGCACCAGAACATAAAATATACAGAAAACAGTCACCTCTGCTAGTGATGGAGAAGTGAAATTTGTTAGTGAGATCTTATAACCAACTCAAATGAACAGATCAGGGACCCAGTAGGTTGCACAGAATTCATATGGACCCAAATGCCAGCTTTAAGTGTATATTACACCATGTCTGCACTGAGTCTGCAGGCTGCCTGCTTAACCAGAAGAATAGAGAGGTTAGGCTGAGAAAGATTGGGTGGGCAAAGAGAGTGACAAATACAACCAGAACTGTACTTTGAATAGCCCAGTCTTGTCTGGACAGAGTAGCATTGGAACAACACAGACAACACTACGTGCCATTAATGCTGCTTCACAGAGCGGTTGGACAGGGAAGCGATGGAAGAGGTGCAGTCCTTTTGGTCCTCATTAATATGCAAGATCTTGCCCCACATCTCCAGTTCAAAATTGTTGCTCCTGTGTTTATATTTTAAATTCCCATGGACTTGACAAAGGCCAAGCATTCACAGGAGTTGCACCCAGCTTCAAAACTGACAGACATAGAAATGAGGAAGCTTGTGAAGATGTCATGGTTTAGGCCCATCCAGGGACAAAAGACCACAATTACACTGAAGTACCACAGACTTTGGAACTACCAAAGGTCAGGGAGGGCTTAATTGCCACCTACAGTCCTGGGCAGAACAGACAAGGCTACTTAATTGGGAGAAAAAACCAGAAAATAATTTAATCCACCTACAATCAAAACATAACCATAAAACCCCAAAACATAACAAACAGAAAACAACACAGAGTGGTACAATGATGAAGAGAACAACCAGCCCTTTAAGACCACCTTCTCCCCTCCCCTCTTCCCAGTGTCTTTACCTCCTCTCCCCATGAACAGCTCAGGGAGGCAGGGAGTTTCAGTCAGTCTTTTCCCAATGGCTCCTGCTGTTTGTCTCTCCTCAAGGCAGACGGGCGTCTCACCAATCCTTCCTGCTCCAGCACAGAGTCCCTCACACACTGGGCAGCCCTGCATGCGTTGCTCTGATGTGCGTTGATCCCAAAGGCTGCAGCTCCTCTCTGCCTCCTATGCGTGTCTCTGCAGCCTGCAGGCTCTCCAGCACAACCTCCTCACCCGGAGCTGCTGGTGGCTCTCAGGCCTGCTATTGCCCTCCGTGGGTTGCAGGGGCACAGCCTGCATTCTTGCCATGGGTTGCAGAGGGGTCTCTGGTCTGCTGCTCTCCCTTCCTCCTTCTCTGACTGTTGGGTCCACGTGGTTGCCTCCATTTTGTATCACCTCCTCCCATGCATTTCAAATCCGGTCCTTAAAATAGTGATGGCAGAGGCACCAGACTGGCCCAGCAGGGCTGGAGGTGGGTCTGAACCCCAGAAATGGGGGAAAGTCCAAGAACTCTTTACTGGGGACTCTTTACCTCCTCCTCCTCTTACCAAGTAAAAAATGGCTCCTCACAAAACCATGACAGGAGGCAAAAAGGAGCAGCCAAGAGCTGTAAATTCTTACAGGTGGAGCTGAATTTCCTGGAGGATGCACAGCACAACATTACTCAAAAGTCTTGAACTGGCAAAAGGAAGTGGGCACAGACAATCTCACCACAGAATAGATTATTAGAAATAGTAAACTGAAGTCATCTCCAAATGAAAACCACAGAAAGGATCGTTAACTGACACATTAAAGGAATGCACATTGCAAGAACAATAAAAAGGTGTGAGCAGCAGCCAGAAGAAAGAATCCAAGCTAATATTAAATGTTTCCTTAGACATATCAAGACCAAAAAGCCCAGTGGAAGCTGATGTATCAAATAACAACTGCAGAGTAAAAAAGAGGAGAAGCCAAAACATTTCTGGAGTAGCTAAATGATGTATTTGATGGCATTTACTGGAACAAGCACATGATTCTCATTCTTGAATCCTTTCTAGAGGAGTCAGCAGACACTCTGCCTAAAACTGTGCTAACAGGGAAAGGCTGTAATCTGAAGTACACAGAGTAAAAAAATGCCCAGGCACTCCTGCTTTCTAAGGAAGTGGGGATAAGAAACAGAAGATCTCCTAATGATCCTGCCTCTCTCTTTAAGCTTGCTCTGTGCCCAGAGACTGAAGGGTCATTGATCTCTAAAAAAGATTCCAGGGCTGAAATGAGTGGCGAGGACAGACAATACGAAAGGCTGACAAACCTAACATCAGTGCCAGGCAAGGCAGCAGAAACTGCAATAAAGGACAGATTAGTGTGCACCTGGATAAATATGATCTGTTTGGGCAGTGCCAAAACATCTTCTTGAAATGCAGTATTTACATTTAAATGTCTCTAGACTTTTTTTTTGACGAGGTCAGCATGTATGCAGACAAGTATCTGACTGACAATGGGCACCAGTAATGTCTTGATCTGGATGACAGCTCCTACTGGGTGAACAAATCAGCAGGTACTTCTAACTGGAACTTGCTGTTCATATTTTTCTACTGATTTGAGGGGCTTTTGTTGTAAAGAAATTGTTTGTACCTAACTCATTTATGAGAGTGAGACTGAAATAGCTTTTGTTATTCACAGCTTACATGAAGCTGGGACTTGAACAAGAACTACCTGTCTGTGACTCAACAGTCATTCTTGAGATAAAGTTTGTGGGTGGACAGTGCATACAAATGAGTTTATAGAGCTCCTCTCTGTGCTTGACACCATGGGTAAATCAGGAAGAGACTGTGAGAGAACTGCTATCAGCTTTTCATCACTGCACAAGTACTACTGGTGAGCTGATTTCATGTGCTTGATGCAAAATATTATGAGGGAGAATGTGGAAGGTGAAGAAAGTACTGAACAAGATAGATCACTTATGACTCAGAACTGCAGTGCTCTGCACATGCACTAACCATTGATTGGTTTCTAGACAAAACTTCAGAGTAGATCTGAAGTGATAAAGCCTTCAGGGTTTGATCATTTCAGAAATCACCTCTGTGTAATACGTACCCCCATTATAGAGGTCATCAGTCATTCCCAAGCTGATCCATTTCCTGGCTTTGATTTTGACCCTACTCTCTTTCCTTTGTCGAGGCTGTCAAGGTGTAAGCTTGCTTTTTATGGTATCTTATGGAAGACTGACTTTATAACACTGCATGAATACCTCTAGTTACATTTTTAAGTGAAAAAATAGGGAAAAAGTAAAATAATCACTAAAATAACTGAACCGTACTATCTTCACTTTTTGAATTCTATATATATTTATTCTGCATATATCTAAATAAATTAAACAATTCTAAAAAAAAGAGAGGAGAATGAACAGCATGTTGAGTAGTGAAGAAAATCCAACTGCTTGTAGAGTTCTAGTTAGTGTTCTATTTAATTCATGTTTAATTAAATAGCCTTAATTCTTTAAGGAGTATATCTACATTTCTTTGTATTTCATGATGCTTAAACAGTTTGGCCATGCAGAATAACCCGGGGCTGGATCAAACATAGGCAGCATTTAAATGCCCCAGCAGAGACTTTGGCCCATACTTAGGTCCCATGAGCATGCAAAAACTTTGGAAACATTAGAAATCTCTTCCAGTGAACCTGGAAGAAATACTCAAGATGCTTTGAAATGAGTCCAAGTAACTAAGTAAAGAATCACAGGATCTCCGGAGACTGTCTAGTGCATCCCAGGTTGCCCAAGGCTGTGTCCAGTTGCATTTTTGATATCTTCACAGATGGAGACTCCATAGCTTCATTGGGAAACCTGCTCCAGTGTGTGATCATAATCACAGTAAAAACCCATTTCTTCTGTTAAAAAATAATTTCCTATATCTCAGTTTATGTGTATTGCCTCCTGTCACTTCACTGAGCGCCACTGAGGAGAATGTGTGCTTATTCTTCCCAACTCTATATATATTGATAAGATCTTCCTGAGCCTCCTCTTCTCTAGCTCCTAGACACTCCTCACATGGCAAATGTTCCAGTCCCTTAATCATCTTTGTGGTTCTTTGCTGGATTCACTCCAGTAAATCCATATCTCTCCTGCACTGGGAGCTCCAGAACTGGATCCAGCACTCCAGATGTGTCTCACAAGTGCTGAGTAGGGGTAAACGATCACCTGCTTTGACCTGCTCTCAATGCTTCTCCTAATGTAGTCCAGGATACTGCTGTCAACTGTTGCTGCAAAGGCACATTGCTGGCCCATGTTCAAGCTGGTGTTCTCTAAGACTCCCAAGTCCTTTTCTGTAAAGCTGTTTCCTGGATGATTGGTCCTCAGCCCCTGGTAGTGTGTGGAGACATTACTCAACCCATGCAGGATTTGGCATTTCCTTTTGTTAAACTCGGTGAGATTTCTCTTGGCCAATCTCTCCAGTCTGTTGATTCAGAGATCTCTCTGAATGGCAACACAACCATCTGGTGTATCAGCCACCCTTCTTAGTCTTCAGCTCTTAGAATTTGCTGAGCGAGCACTCTGTCCCATTGGCCAAGGTCATGAATGAAGATGTTAAACAGTATTGTCCCTGGTATTGACCCCAGGAGTACACCATTAGTGAGTGGCTTCCATCCTGACTTTGTGCCACTGATTATATTCTTCTGAGCCTGGTATTTCAGCCAATTTTCAGTCCACCTCAGTATCCACTTGTCTAGTTAGCAGTTTGTTAATGAAGATACTATGACAGTCAGAGATAAAAGCCTTGCTAAAATTAATGTGATTAACGTCCTCTGCTTTCTCCTCAGCCACCAAGCTAGTCATTTCCTCATAGAAGGCTATCAGGTTGGTCAAGCACAATTTTCCCTTCATAAATCCATACTGATGACATCCAACCATGTTCATGTCCTTAACATATTTGGAAATGGTTTCCAGAATTATCTGCTCCATCACCTTCCTGGGTATTGCAGTAAGGCTGACTGGCCTGCAGTTCCTCACATCCTCCCTTCTTTTCTTCTTGAAGTCAGGCATGAACTTTGGGTTGAACATCCTGTGACCTGTCGAAAATACTTGAGGCTGGCCTTGCAATGACATCTGCCAGAACCCTCAGCTCTTGTGGATGATCTTCTCTATTGAGGGTAAATCTCCACTGCTGCAGATAATCCAGCTGGTCTCAGGGGCCTGGGATTCCTGAAAGACAGAAGTGAAGAAGCTGTTGAGTACTTCTGTGTTTTCTATGCCCTTTGTTACCACCACTCTGCTCAGCTGCAGGCCCACATTTACCCTAGTTTTATTTTGTTGCTGCTACCCTTGCAGAAGTCTTGACAGCACAGAGCTATTCAGCTCTTCACTAAACGTCAATGGACTAGTCCGCTAGGAAAGTTCCCAAATAGAGAAAGAGAAGATGCTGTTGTTCCCTTTTTTAACAAATACATGGACAGTTTAGGCATCATTGCTATGAAAGACTCAAATGCTATCCCTTTTTCTAAAAGGAATCTGAACACACATTAATCCAGAGTAATGCAGTAACTTCCAGGCTAAAGCAAGTTCTCAGTATCTCCTTTTGGAGCTTATCCACTTTGCTCAAAGCAAGAGCACAAAGTGGAATTTATGTCTCCCTCATTCCTTTCCCCACAAATGAGTACTGTTACTACTGGAATGCAGCCTCACTCATATTCTCATTGTAACTTGTTGAACACTTACTTATTGGTATAAAATCCAACAGTTCCCCTTATGAATCTTGCCCTTGACCTGACAACTTGAAGTCTTAGGAAAGACCAAGTGCTTGAAGTATCTTGATTTTAACTTTAACTCCAGCATGGATGTGAAATGCAATTGTAATCCTACCTTAACAATGGAACATTCCAATCACTATCCTTATGGCAACAATAACCATATTTAATAAACCTAGCATTTATCTTTAACCTTTACTCCCACACACTTTTACAGCCACAAGCCCTGCCAGCGAGGACATGACAGACGTGACAAAGTAGGAAGAAACAAAAGGGAAGTTCAGAGTCTTGGCTTTAAAAGCAAAAGTTAGTGGAGACTCCAAGTCAGAGTATATTTTAGTCATCTAACAAAACGTGTTTAAACACAAGTGCTGGACAAAAAAAAAAAAAAAGAAAGCATAAGCAAATGAAAACATTATGCTAGAGAACACTTTAAACAGAAGTTGCCTTCAATTAGTTTATTTTTATAAACAATACCATGGATTTGGAACGATTGCTAATGCTGTAATATAACACTGTAACAATGCTGTAATGAAACAAGTTTCGGATGATAATCTCACATTTTTAACCCAACCTATAACTGAATGTACACTTGGTTTATCCATTTCATTTCATTGTTATTTTAGTTCCTTCCTGTTATTGCTGTCAGTCTGAATTGAGAACAAAAGCTACAAGTTTAGTTAAAAAAAAAAAAAACTTTTGAAATTAAATTTTACCAACATTTTTTCTGGCAAAATATGTATCTGTCTGGCTTCAGAAGCAGTCTGGAAACAGTGAGGGAGTGAGGTACTTCACACAGTTCCTGCAAGAGGGTTTCCTCTTATTAATAAGGTCTTATTTTTCCAAAGTGCATAGTACTTGGCAATCATTCTCCCTAAAAGACTGCCAAAGAATAATTCCCCCTTCCCCCTGCCTTTTATATGTGGAATACTCAAAGCAAAAAAATGGTGAGTTGGCCAAGACGACCTAGTGATAGTAGTAAAACCAAGAAACGGAGTCTGGATGTCCCCACTGCCCAGTAACTGCCACTAAACAGCACAACAGTAAAGTTCACAGCTTTTCCTTTCCCTTTGCCCATTTTCTGTGAAATAAAGACTGTTTCATTCATGGAGTTAATGACTGACCGTTGCTCTGATGTCATTTAGCTAATTGTTTGTTACTAGTATTGTAACTGCCTAAGCAAAGAAACAGCATGCACGCCCATACGTCATGAATATTGAACTAGATGGATTTGTTTGATGAGTTGAAGGTTTGGGTTATTTTCTCACAAGGGCAGGATGAAAACAGCAGGACTCACAATCTAAGGCATCTCATACAACTGGCACTTCCCCAGCAGGAGTCAGGGTGGGTCTCTTTTGCATTAATCCCTGTGCAAATGTGTGGATTTCCACTCTAATCTTGAAGTGTACGGTTATACGTTTGGACTCTCATTTGTGGTCACTCTGGGATGCCTACGTTTCATGCTTTCTGTTAAAAACACTTTAAGTGTTCACTTTACATAAACAGTTGGAATTTAAATCAGTCCTGGGAGGGACAGGGAACTGTTGCAGCATTTTGGAAAGGGCACACTGTATAACCACTGCAGTTCATCGCTTGTAATAGCTGTCAGTGTACACACACACACAAGTTATATCAAAGCAACTAAAGAGAGCTGCAATCAGAGAATGGACAAGCTCAGAAGATACTTTGTGCTGTATTGCCTACTAAAATTGACTTTAGCTAAGCTGGTGATACTACCTGCAGCATTAAAAAGTAAAAAAAAAAATGCACATCTCTGATATTACATTAATTGTCAAGCAATTAAACTTTAAAAACTTGCCTAACAAAGTAAGATTTTTCTCTAACAATCTGACACCTAAAATGACTACACACAAAATTATGGGGAAGGAAACAAAAATCAGTTCAGCATGATCAGTTGATCATACATGATCTGTTTGTTTTAAACAATAATGCATTCTCCTGCATCTATTTTGGCACTCACTTGCTGACAGCAGATGTCTCTCTGCTGCAACCAATGTATCAAGTCGGAAAAGAGCTCCAATGTTCAGCAAATGGGGAAAGTTCTTCCTAAAAGGCTGAGGGAGCTTAGGCTCTTCAGCTTGGAGAAGAGGAGATTGATGGGTGACCTCATTAATGTTTACAAATATGTAAATGGCAGATATCAGGAGGATGGAGCCAGGCTGTTCCCAGTGATGTCCAATGATAGGACAAGGGGCAATGGGTATAAACTGGAACATAAAAGGTTCTAAAGAAATACAATGAAAATTTTCTTCACTGTGAGGGTGAGGGAGCACTGGCACAGGCTGCCCAGATGGGTTGTGGAGTCTCCTTCTCTGGGGACATTCAAAACCCACCTGGATGAGTTCCTGTGTTACCTACTCAACGTGGTCCTGCTCTGGCAGGGACATTGGACTGGATGACCTTTTGAGGTCCTTTCCAACCTTTAAGGTTGTGTGATTCTGTGATCTTTGGGTTTTGTTTGGTTTGTTGTTTTTTTGTTGGGGTTTTTTTTTTGTACTTTTTTTCTTTTAATCTCTTTTTGTTTCTGTTTCCATTTCATACTATAATTATAACTAAGCATGGCCACAGGTTAAACACCGAACTGCACTAGAATTTGGTGTAGTGCCTATATCTAATTCTTCTCTTTCTTCCATCGCTAAAACACTTGAAATAGAGGAAAAATTCCCATACATACTATGTAGTCATGTCTCTGGCCAGTTTGTAAAAAAAGGTGAGAGCATCCAGATAGACTGACATGTCATTATGTCACAGCAGAACCTGTCATCCAAAGGCTATTATGCTTTTGGTTTGTTTTTTCCTTTTTGTTATTTAGATTTTTACATTGAGTATCTGAATATTTATCACAGTAGCTTTTGAATAATATTTTCTAAGCCACAGCGTGCAGTTTGATGATCCTCTCCTCTTTGCAAAAAGGATAGATTTTCAAAGCTGTAAAGTGGTCAAGAGGCTGACAACAGTCTTTCCCTCCCAACTTTAAGATTTGTATCATAATAAATGTATAACTTTCCTTCATTGCCTAAATTAATTCCTTAATGCTAGACTTATTTCAGCCTCAGGAGTGCTGAACCATACTATAGGGAGAAAGTAAGCCTAAGAATGAATTATTACCCATCTTGAGGAATTCAGTCATAAATCACAAATTGTCTTTTCCCTTTCTGCTAAAAGTACAAGCAACAATGTAAGTATTTATTTTCCAAAGAGATCTACATTACTTATTAAGAATTATTTTGCCAGAATGTGTTGTATATACATTTCCAATTCAATCTTTTCCCTAGAGGGTTAATAATTAGCAAACTGACTTCCCCAGCTGGTTATGTTCAAAGTGCCATCATCCTCCTGAATTCAGTCAACATCTATCAGAAACAAAGACGTCAAACAAAACATATTAGGCTTCAGTATTCTCTTGTGAAGTTTTGGCCTCCTGCCAGAAAGTTTGTTATTTTCTATGTAAGCTTTATTTTCGTTTCCCTGACCAGCAGTTAGTATGGATCAAAGGAACGACCACTTCAAAATGCAATCATAAAAATAATAAACACTAGCACTGACACAGCACTGTGCACCTTAGATTAAGTCTTGCGTCTGTTTTGGGTGTCCTTATACTTGGGAACAGGCTCCAGTGTGGGCTATTCTGGGGCTCCACCTCTTTTTCAGCATCCCATGAATATTCTTCTGTTTCCAGAGGGACACAGAAAACCTTCTAGCTGTGTTAAGGCTCTGTTTAAATACCATTTCCAGAAATGTTGAAGAATGTCCATGTCAGAATGCATTTTCTTCTTTTTGGTGGTGTTATTTAAATAGATTGAAGGCATCCAAATGCAAAAAGGAAATTTTTGAGGATTTTATGATCCTGGTAGAACTGGGGTCAACCATTCCTGCCCTTTCTCACAGCTTATGGCCTTGCTTTGAATGTTATGATCTTTATAGTCTATCCGGCAGCTCTTGAACCAGATTTGGCCACAGATACACTCCAGCAGGCCCACATGGAGTTAGAAACAAATATTTGTAAGTCTGCCAAAAGCCACCCCGTAAGTCAGTTGTATCTCAGTGTTCTGAACCAAGCCGTTGCTGCGCAGGAAGTTGCCATTTCCACTAACAAGTTACAGAAGAGCAAGAAAGGGGAGCCTGAGACACTGCTGCCTCCTGTGCAGAAGTGAGCATTGCTCCTTCTCCCAGCGAGCTTTCTCCACCTGGGGTCCAGCTCCAGAGGCAGCTGGACCACTCAAAGGTACATCACAGAGACATTTGCAAAGCACAACTTGAGTAAACAGATCATCAAGTGTCCCACGGCCTGTGTCTGTGACTTCTCCACCAGAAAACAAAACAAAACAAACTTACAGAGAGTAAAAGAACAAAAGCAAAGTAAAAGGTGGGTTATTTTGTTTGTTTGTTTTTCTACATGTATCCTTTTATTTTTGTGCTCTCCATGTAATGGTTCTGTGCTTTCATTTCCTTTAATCTGGATGTGGATTTCAGGTACCCAGGGCAGCCTGAGTGTCTATATCCCATTGGCGGCTGTAGTAGGTTGAATGATTCAGCTTTACTCATTTCAGAACTGTCTCTTTCTATCCTGAGGCAGACCACAAATTTAACTGGAGGTGTCTCCTATATCTCAGTTGCATAGAATTTGTGTCCACAGAGATCCTGAATTCTGGCTGTGCAGGTCAGCAGGCTAAAAGCCTATAAGCTGGGTTTGTACTAGAAGGTGGTGGGGTGGTGCATCAGCAGTACCACAAACAAACGCACACCAATCTTTTCAGATCAGGATTACTCACCTTTACCCAGGCTGAGCTGGAAGGGCCATCCAGCAGTGTTGTAAATCTATTCCTCAGCAGTGGAGGTGGGTTGCTTTGGTTATTTCTAAATCCTGGTTATCCAGTGTAACAATGTGTACTGCCATTGAAATGGACCCTACCACTTAAGTTGGCTGCTTATTGTTTAGCTCAGCTATTCCCATGGTATCTATCACATATTTCCTGCTGTGGTTTTAGTCAGTTACTTCTTGTTCTAGTCTTCCCAACCAGCAGGAATAACTAATCCTCGTTCTCTTTATAATTTTGCTTTCAGCAGTGGTCAGCTCTTTGTTTTGTCTTTCCTACCATGAAGGTTTGCTTTGTGCTACATCAGAGCAAGTGGGCAAATCACCTGTAAGAGCAGAGGAGACTCACTCAACTCCTACTTTTTCAGTTAGGCAAGAATGATGCATTTATATGTAAATAACAACAGTTAAAATCCAAATCAACAACCTAGACTAGATTCTGCAAGGTTAGGGGAGGATGGATGGTCAAGGGCAAGATGGAGGAAAGAGTCCGAGATGTTTTTCCTTCCCTTGCCCATAATTTAACTGCACCAGGACAACCAGACACAAGTGTATGCTCCAGAGGTGCCATGTTCAGTGGGCCAAGGCACTCCAGGAGCCTACAGTGATAAAGCCAACATCAGCTGTGTTCCTGGCTATGGTGTGTGGGGAAGATCAGTTCTGGTATTTATACTACAACTATTTTAAAAGGTAAAGTAGCTGCTGTTTCTGTAGGCATTCTATTAAATCTGTTCTTTCCAGATGGAAAGCCTTCTGGAGCCATCGTGCATTTCCACATTAAACTGAACAGCACTTTACAGGTTTTTATAGCCACAATATGTCCCACAGGTATGACTTAATCGTCAGTATTTGCTTTTGAAACAATATTTAAAGTAATTTGCCTTTCAGCATCATTTTCATCCTACAGGACTAGCAGACCGTGATAGATGACCCCAGAAACATTCTCTGATATTCTAGAATACTAAATACCAGAAAATATGTCTTGGCTGTGTAAGCATTTAGGTAGGTGTCAGGTTTCAGATACATAATGGGTAGGCATCTGGAAAAACTTCCCAAAATAAAGTAAATAAAGCAGAGTTCTATGTAACCTCTGCTAGGACTGTAACAAATGAAGCCTTACATGACTTAGAATATACTTGATATTAACAGTTTCTGTACTCCAGTTCATTAGCAATATCCAATGTTAGAGATTCTGCTTGCATACCTGAATGAACCTTGAAGCATCAAGTTCTGGGATGGAGTTCCAAGTCCAGCGTCAGTGAAGTCACCCAGCCCAAAGCTGCTGATGAGGTAGAGTCTGTCTTTTCCCAGCTCCACGCAAGCTTGCTTTTGGTTTCCAACAAGGGCTTTTCCAGGGGCTTCTCACCTACTACATACACAAAGCTTATGGCAGGAAGAACTGCATTCAAAGGCCTAAGATCATGCTTTAGAACAAATGAGCTGAACATATGGCTTCACAAGAGGAACATACTTGGCAGGATAATTGTCAGTATTCACTAAAATTTAAAATTAAAAATAGAAAGGATTTTTTGTAAGGCATAAATGGAAACTTTTATCTTCTTAAGATGAACATTTTGTTTTTCTGTTTGTTTTTCTGATATATTATCTGAGACATTGAGCCAGATATTGCATTCTACCAGTCAACCCAGTGGTGGTGTGTTGACTTCCAGCACCCAGTGACTGCCACCATTAGCTTCAGGCTGGCCCCGTCTGTGGAAAGCAGGGTGTTAGCTGGGCCTTTGTGTGTGTGATTCAGAGAAGGAGCCTTCTTTGTTTTCTTGTGCTAGCATGCAGAGGAGAGGAACTTTTAGCCCATTTAGCATTTCAAGATTTATCCTGTATGTACAAGTTTAGCTGTTGTTCTCACTAAAACTATGTTTTGAACCACAGTGGAGATTTAGTCTGTACGTTGAGAAAAGAGTAGGATTTGTTACAATAGCAACAAGCCAACAAACCAACATAAGCATCAGAAATAAAGGAAATGGTAACAGAAACATTTTCACTGTTACCTGCCTGTGCACCTTTGGAAACTATTGCAGTTAAGAATCACTTTAGTGATTATAAATTACATGGTGTTACTCACAAGCACTGTAGCAGGCTGAATCTAGTGCACTTCCTTAGAAAACTGCAGTTGCTTTGTCATGGGACAATCAGTAAAGTCCAGAAGAGCTGCAGAATGAGGAAACAAGATTATAAAAACTAAGACTTGGAAGTGAGGCTTTATTACAAAGTTATTCTTAATGTCCTTTTATTTATGGTAAAGTTTCTAAGATCAGAATCCAAATCACAGTCATCCTGCATAAAGATAACGGATAGAGAAAGGGATCAGCAACTCTTATGCTCTAAGCAACTTACAGAATAAATTGAGAAAATAAATCTGCTTTCAACAGTGCTGTGGAATGATTACTTGTGCAATGGATGTCTAAAATGTCTAGTAACTTACATTTCTATGTCTTCATTTTACTTTTCCCATGCTAATTACTAAGTAAACACCTGCATTGATACTGTCAAGAAATAAAAAATTAAATAAAATCCATTTACAGTAAAGAGAGCTGGCTGGAGAATTTTCAGTGAATTGCCTTCCATCAAGGGGATCAGAACAAAAACATATCACAAAGATGTATTTACCTATTTCATTAATACTCAGGAACCCAAGTGAATTTTCACATCAATCATGAAACAAAAGAAAAACCCACAAACCAACATAAGGACTTCCACTATTCCATTCTGAGCATGACAATGCACCCCATTAAAGTCGCTGAGAATGAACAGTGAGACTAAGAACTGATACTGACATTTGCAGTCCTGAGAGCTGAGAGTTTTGTTGCTCGTCTAATTAAAGATCTAGCAGATCCCTCTGCTTTTTGCTCTTTCACGGCTCATTTTGTCAGCTCTGTGTGTACCACTACCATCTACTGGCCAAAGCGAGACTAACTGTATTCCGAAGCACCAAGTTCAACCGCCATTCCTACCATTTCCTCAGAACAGCCCAGCTCCTGTGAATTTGCTCCCGACGGTGACTTACACGTGAGGGCTGCATCAGATCAGCGCTGGGCTGCGGGGGTTTAAAATAAACATTCCACTGATTACCAAAGGAAATATTATTATAGCTCAAGAAGAGGCCTCTATTTAACGTTCTGAGCTGAAGATTTAGAGCCCAGTTGCCAAATGCAAGCAATTTTTTAGCTTTTGACTAAAACCTTCTGCTTATATATAAATGCCCTGGAGGAAGGGTATGCCATGGATTTCATTACAGTGGGTTTATTATTACAAGAGACTGAGGATGCCTGTTAGTACACTAAGGGAGGGGCAACACGATGAAAGAAAAAAAAAAAGGGGCTAAATTAAACGGGAAATTTGTACAATGCCCTGGGAACAAGAGCTGGTCAAGTCTCTCAGAGGATACAAACCCCTGTTTTTTCCCTGTGTTCCCTCCAGACTGTACAGCATAGTCTCAAGCAGCTCCACAGCTGCCCCAAGCAGCCCCTCTGTCCTGAGCCAGGCACAAAAGTGTGAAGGCAGGGGAAGCAAGGAGAGGAGAAGGGAGGATCCCTGCACGAGGAAGGGCAGAACTGCACCCAGGAGAGGCACAGATGGAAAGGGCTTTGCTTAGGAGTCACATTGCCCACTTACAGCCTTGTGCCACAGCCTTTTGCTCTGCCCAGGCACGTTGGACATCTCCAGCACACATATTCCAGTCCTATTGCAGACTCCTATTCAGCTGGGATGTGACAGCTGCATCAGACATTTCTGTCCATCAGAGACATGCTGCAAGGACGGCTAAAGAGACCAGGAGGTAGATTTTCTCCTGGAACAGTCTACAAAAATAAGCACTCGGATTGTTTTCTAAATCCTGACAACTGGTAGAAAAAGTTTGTCATATGTTGGCCTGAATGTATCTATCCCTAGTGGCTGATAACCTTCCATACTCCAAGCAAAGGAGTGGTACGAAAACATCTAACACCTCCCTTTCAGAAAACACATTCAAAGAAGATGGCACAGCAGAGGAAAGCACATCATTTATTTGCCTGCTCAGGCTCTGGGGAACCTAGGTCTTGGACATAGAAATTACTTCAGTGCTGCCATGGAAGCTACTGTGTTGCAGTCCATGGATCTCCACCTTGTTTATGGCAGCAAAAAAAGAAGCCCCACACAACACAGACTCCACAGTCCAGCAGGAAAATTCTTCCATCATGTTATTCATTCCTGGTGGCCCTGGCTCCCAATGTTGTAAGGAGTGGGCAATAGGCTAGGAGAATATCTGGGCCTCAGCACTATGTTCCCATCCATCATCCTTACTGATGGTGCTGTGGCTCCTTTCTCCTCCCAGCACCTCCTTCATGAAGGTTCCAAGGCATCCTCACCTGTGGTCCAGGAAACACTCGGGCCAACACACATTGTGAATGTCTGCAGTGCCTGGGGGTCCAGGTCCCACCACGTAGCCAGAAAGGAGGCTGGTGTAAGCTGTCCCTCTCCTACCAGGATGACCTGGGGTGAAGCCTGGGGACAGCTGTTACAAGACACTAAAGCCTGGCAGCTAATTAAAGCTGGGGAAAGATTGAAGAAAAATTACAGTACAGAACATTATTATTCACGCTTTAATTTTCCAGTTGAAATAATACAGCAAACCCCACTGCCAATACCATCAAGGTCAGCAGTAAAAACACAGTCACCACACACTCTGATCAGGAACAGTATTGGAGACTTCTGATTAAGGAAAAACAAACAAAAGCTATGGTAACAAGATCCAGAACAAGGACTAGAAAGCAATCAGCAATTACATGCTTGAGTGAATAATACCTGCAATTATGAAAGCTAAATGATGAAAGATTAAGATCATCTCCATCAGAGTCAATGTTAATCAATGATCACTGTTTTGAGGTTAGTTGTATTTATTATACCGCTGTCCTTCAAATGCATTTATGTGACTGGAACATACCTCATGGAAAACTGACAAAAAGCCTACATCAAGTTTTGTGGAAAAAAAAAAAACAAAACACCTTCATTAACCACAACAAAATCTGACATGAGGCTGCCTAACCAGGTAACATCACTGCAGCCTTACACACGTTCTCAGAGATTATATAGCTTACTCTTCTCACAACCAAAAATGATCCTGCAAGCCACTTGCCACTGAATGTGATGAAGGGGATTTGTTGGTTTAAGTTCCTCCAACTATAGTTTAAATAGATGAGATTCTATTTAAAGGGGAGTGATTCTATTTAAAGGGGAGTGATTAAAGCGGAGTGATTCTATTTAAAGGGAGTGATGGTCACAATCATAAAATGTCAGATTAGGTGGCAATTGTACTCAAAAGTTGTAGTCCACAAACTCCAGTTATGGACTTTATGTAAAAGTGGTCCCATAGAAAAATCTAGAGGACTAAATCTGAACTTTTAAAACATTACTGAAGACTAAGGTATGGAGTCACACAATTAGGCAAAATATTAATGGAAAAGCTATTTATTTGATGGAAAAATCTCAGATTAAGGACTTGTGACAGCTACACCCATAGAAGTGGCTGAAAACAGTAAGCTGAAAATGATATTCGGATCAAAGACATGTGCAATCTCTTTGACAAGATTTTTGAACAGTTCTGTAAACAAGCACAGAAATATTCCATGTGCTATTTTTTGAAAATATCCCTACACATGATTATGACATGAACAGGCAATTTTTATTTCTAGAATTGGCCATGTGATCTAACTAAAAGGCAGTCGTACATTCCTGTGCATGGGCACAAGTACATTTCAGTTGGCCTTGGCTGCTTGCTTAATTCCAAGGAATGTACCTCCATCTTAGAGCTCTTGCAAAACTGTTGGAATGAGTCATCTTAAAAGAAACAAACCAACAAACCCAACAATAAATGCAGCCCTTCGCAGCAGCTTTTAGAGATGACTGAAGGCACAGTAAATGCATTCTGAAGTAACTCATAATGACTAACCACTTGTTTTTCATGCTGCAATAAAAATAAAACCTCATATCCCTGAAACGTTCCAGGAATTTTCAGAGACATGTCTGGAGGACTGGCTAAGGTAGTGGGAGTCCCATAAAGAGTAAGTGTTGCTGTCCTGGCCCGCTGTAAATGAGGTAGTGCTGAGACCTGAGCTGGGTCTTTCACAACCATCAGCCTCTAGAAGAACTGGTCAGTGAAATTTATCTCCTTTGTTAGCACCTTACTATTAACACTGAAAGTGAAAAGTGTCCTTAGGAGGGTCTGCTACATGAGGTTATAGGACCAGAGCACCCTTTGGGAAGAGCAGTGTGGCTCCCTTACATATAGTCCTTTGCTTTTGAGAGCAAGGTCTCAGAACATGAGTACTGCTTGCAGAAACACTATAAGTGAATAGAAAGCAATTAATTACCATAACTTCAGCAAGATTTATAACAGTTTTTTTCTGCAGACAGATGTTGCCCCAAAAACATCTTTAAAAGAGCTTGATACCATTCAATTTCTGAAATAATCTAAGTGAGAGATCACATCGTTCAGTCTTTAACAGACGTGGGAAGCATTTCCAATGAATACATTAACTTCACGATGACAAAGTATCTCAGGATGACATTGTATCTCTAGACTAAAAATTTCCTAACTTGAACTAGCATCATGGGCCAAACTACCAAACCTCTGTCACTGCCAAGTCAAGAGTGACTTCACCTCTCTGCAAGCTTGGAAATTCACCTGGCAAGAACACACTGTCTGAAAAATAACTGTTCATTTTGCAGAAGGAATGGTGATTAAGAAAAAAAACTCTACCCCATAATGCTCGGAATATGTTTCAGAGTTCCTAAATTCAAGGCCAGATTTTAATGTTGACTTAGAAGTAGACTCTGCAACATATAAAAACAAAATACAAAAGCCCAAACATTCCTGAAGGAAAAAGCTGCATGAAAAGGCACATTGCTCAGGGCCTCATACACAACTGCTCCATGTCAGTGGTTGGAGGTTTCTAGTGTGGGAGTATTTTTCAGTTACTGGCTTGTCCCAAAGGAGCCAATGTCTCTGTGGTTCTACTTTTCATCCTCACCTCATCCTGCCACAAAGCAAAAGCTCTCCAAGGTTGGGAGCCCCTACAGCATTCATATCAATGACTGTGAGGGTTCCTCTGGATATGGGTACCCCAAGGGACTCCCGAGAAGGAGGAAACTGCTGTAGATGGTGGAGTTTCACACAGAAGACGTAACCACTTGCTAATTCCGATCAATTAATTGTTGTCACTTCTGTCAAAATCAGAAATGAGGATGCTTTCTTCCAAAGCAGGAACGTCAGTGTCAATCTGTGGCAAATAGGCATTTCTGATCCATAGTATCCTGCGGAAGAGCTGGTTGTTCTGTTTGTATAGGCACCACAGGAAAAGGGAAATGGCAGCCAGCATCACTAAAGTCACGGTAACAGCCAGAGCAACGAGCCCATGGTATGACTCTAAAAGGGAAGGATAGAAATTCTTAAGAAAATATAGCTATAATTATAGATAATTCTAAATGTAAACATATAGGTGCTTTATAGAAAACATGTCATGACTCCTTATGTCACACATTTTAAACAGCAGGTTTAACAGTGAAAAGTCACCACTCAAAATGTGGCATTACTTCTTATAAAAAAATAGCAAAGTACAGAATGAATTTACCTTTTTCAGAGGGTTCTGTTGCATTGACATCTGAAATAGAATCCAGAATGGTCATAAAATTAACCACAAGCTAACAAAACTTACAATATATACTCATTATAGTATTGATACTGAGAAGACAATCTATCTAAAACCATTCAAGAGCAGGCTGTTCTTTGTTTAACTTGACTCATGTCAAAATGATTCCAACTAGTGAAGTCAAACATGACATAATCTGTTACCTAAAATCCCTTAAATTTGGCAGAATATATTAACTGACATTTGTACAAGGATGAGCAGCAATATTCATCCTCTTTTTAAAGTACAAATACCTGAGCAGAACTGTGCAGCAGTTGGTTCACCAAGCTATTGGGTCCAACAGTGCCTCGGAACTTTTGGGTGGGCTCTGGAAACACTTCAGCTCTCTCACAGACTGATGTCATGTCTGTGCATCTCTCCCAGGCTGTGCCAGCCCATCCTACAGGGTCCATGGAAGTCAGCCTGATGCTCTGCACATGACTCAGCCATATAACTAAAAAACCTACTGCAATCAGTGATAAGGCAACAGCTGCTCAGGGTCCTCAAAAGCAGGTTACCCTGGCTGGTTGAGGGTTTTTTTTCCCTAATACCAAGGGACACAATTAATTAAATGAAAACTAAAAGCAAGTAAGCAAACAACATGGAACATGTAAAACAATGGTTATAAGGAAACAACTGCCTACTTTTATGGAAGAACATACCTGCATCCATTTTACACACAAATCCCCTTTTTTCTCTGCATGGAGATAATTGCCAGACTCCATCTGCGGTCCTCACGCTGACACAGAAATTCCCTTTGAGATGATCAAATTCAGGCTCCCTGATGCCCCAGTTAGAGTAATTTAAGGGAGAACCATCAAACCAGGAGATTGTCTCATCTAAGGGCAGAAGTCACAAATTACTATAAAATAGCACATTATTTTGACAAATATCTCCATTTCAGTTGGACTTACCTTCACATAAAAACCCCCACTGTATTATGGAATGCTACGATTCTGTCTGGCCACTACACTGTTTCTTTTTTTTAATGTAGTGTTTAAAAACATCCTATGTAGTTGACGCAGAAGACAGCCTGTAGAGCTTCTTTTAAGAATAAAATAAAGGCATTCACATGTGTGCACACATACATATTGAATATTCAGAATACTAATAAGCAATGGTTACAAAAAACTTGACAGCTTTAACTACATCATGAACAGGTAATAAGCAAAGAAAAAAAAATCTCAGAAAGTCAGTGTTTTGGAAGATGGTTGCACTAATATTAAAACAACCAACATGAAAATCAGATTCTTACATGCATTTCTCTTCCAACCACAACTTACTGTCTGTAACAAGCAGGCTGTTCAACCAAACCGTTTGCACAGAATAACCAAAACTGTGTAATTCCTCCAAAACGAAGGCGTTTTCATCTTCATCTTGAATAGTCAGAAGATCTGATCCTACAAATTGAACATTGAATAAATTTTCAAACAGTCCATGCCATTCAAATGTATCACAGCATTTTGAGAAGTTGATACTATGAGCCTTAACTATCAAGCTTGAAAAGTCAGGTTAGATATTTGAAGTTCTTAAATTTGCAGCTAAAGTGAAAACGCTCAGGCTGATATAAAACTGTCCTCATGTGATTTTTTAGAACAAGTTTGAAGGGGGAATACATCATTTTATGTGTTAGTCCAGAATTCAACATTTCACATGGAAAGGAACATTTTTTTATGTATGTTGCCTCCAATTTCAATTGGTTTTTGAGCCCCACTATCATAATGGAATCATTAACTTGAACTAGAGAAAACACGTGCCACAATTTCAGTCATTTCAGAAAGTAAGTCTCTTTTGAAAGATATCACAATGACATTTTGTAGCTACAAAATAATCACCTTGATTTTTGCAGACTTCATTTGCAGTATCAAAACTTGTGCCCTGCAGAACTGTGGAAAAGCTGTAGCAACTGTTTCTGAATTTGATCCAGGGAACATTTTTTTCAGAACATAAGCCTTTATAGGCAGGGAGTTTCTTTTCTGTGATAGAAATAACAGCATAGCTTTATTGCACAACAACATACACATTAATATAACATTCCACACACTGTTTTGGAGTAATGTTAATAAGCATGTTATTGCATCATGCCTCTATTATTCAAAGTGAGAATCTAGTGGTTGTATATACTTGTATTAGAAGAGCAAAGCTGATTTTATTTCTGATCAAAAACCTTGCTGGATTGCAACAGCAGTATCAGGACAACCCAATCCATATTGGTGTGCAGAGGGAGTTATGAGCAAACTGTGGGCACACCAGAGGGCTTGGGGCTGCTCAGCGTCTCTCAGAGGGCTGGGGATTTCTAAGGGCTGCAGAGCTTCTCTCCACTAAGCCTCAGAAATAACTCCATACCAAATACCACGGCATGGAGGAGAGTTTCTCACTGGTAAGCAGCAGCCAGCCCCTCCTGCTTACAACATGCTGCAGCAAAGAGATCCTCTGACCCAGGGTAACTCTACAAGCTCATTTTGTGATACCCAACATCATTTTTGGCATTGCTGTAGATTGAGCTATGCTACCTACAGTCTCATGTGCATGCTACATTCCTACAAAACACTATTTTTGAAGTGAAGCAAACCTGAGGCTATATATGGTTACATATCTTGAGCAATAAATTAGAAAATCAGACAAGTTTGCTACAAAAGCCATGCTAGAGAATAACTTTTGTCCTGAAGGATTCCAAAATGGTTTTCTTCTCAACAGATCCAAAAGCTATAACAAAATGTAGTAAAACCCCTGGTGATCAACACCACCAAACAGGAACTCTATTGAGAAATGAATGCTGCCAAAGAGATGGCAGTCCTGGACTGAATGGAGTTCCAGACCTAGATTCTGGATTCAAATGAAGTCCAAGTAATTGACAGAGTGTCACAGGAAGCACAACATATTTCAGGATAAAGGAAAATATTCTTATCTGTACAAAAAAGTTGGAAAATCTTTTATGTGAAATCCATGAAGATGTGACCCTAATATTTTACTTTGCTCTAAAGGCTTCCCATCCTACAGTTGATTGCAGGAAAATGAATTTATTTCCCTTCAAGCAAAGTTATTAGCAATCATCATTTTCCATAGATAATACAAGGTTCACTGAAGAGTAAGTAATTTTCCTGTTTCTTTTCTATTACAAAAATTCTGTTCTCCTATGGACCAGACCTGATGGCCAACATTTTATAGGGAAAAACAAACAGGAGACACAACAAGGAAATGCTAGAAATATACATCACGTAATACCATCATTGTTGCTTAACCTCCAACCAATTAATTTCCTTTCACATACTTCCAGTGTCAGCACACACATTCGTAGCTGCAAAGACTGCAAATAAAACTTCACTGACTTACTGGGTGGCACGTGGCAAACTGCTCCTTGCAGAAGCCGTTCACAGTTAGCACTCCTCCAGTGCCCCAAAGTGTCAATGTAAACACAGCTGCCAAAGGCTTGGGACTCGTCGTCTTCCCAAAAGGTGAATAAAGACCTTGTCCCATCTGACCATTCAAAGTTAAGCCCATTCTGCCAAAACAAATTTCAGATCATTGTTCTGATATGCTTTAGCAACACACAGTTCATCTTCTGGTGGCAGCCTCACTAGATACTACAGAACGTCTTTGATGTCTCTTGAGGTTGGCTAAGTCTAGAAGGATGTAAAAAAGACATATCCAAGGATCCTCCCAGACAGCTTCTAGGAGATCACAAACTGCATCAAACCCACTGTTTTCAGCAAGTGGTTATTTGGGTCATAAAGAAACTACAAATGGAACACCACAATTTCAGTGTCGACACTAGAAGACAATCTTTTGTGTGTCTTTAAATGTTTTGTATAGCTTTTAGTTTTCACTAGTCATTGCACCAAACCAGCTCTCATTAGATCTATACGTTACACTGCATAAAATGGCTAAGGTTCAAGCTTCCCAGGGTTTCACTTCCAGGTGTCAACTCCCTGTGACTTCAACTGAATGGCATAACTCATTAGCTTGTTACTGGAAAAACTCTTCTGCAGTACCACATTCACAGCCAGGGAGTCCACTACATACATCAGAAGTGAAGAGTCCGATCCAGTGGTTGTATCCCAGTCGATTGACAATGACCGTGAGGAAGGCTTGGTGATACTGGTTTGTGATGCTGACCAGCTCTGCCCCATTCATCATGCATGTTTTCAAAGCTGAAGACCACGTAAAATTCCCACGTATTAGTTTATACGTTCTATTTCCATACTCTAAAGTATCTGGCACAGGGTACATTTCAGATGCATTGATGACATGTCTGGATGTGTCTGTTAGAAAGAAAGGCTTGATTTGTTTTTTTAAAACAGACAGCTTGAAAATAGCAGAACAGCTCTGAAAAGAAATCAGGACTATCCTTAAAAACAAATGTAAAAATGACAGCCTCCTTAGATTCAGGAAGGCACCTTGAACTTGAAAAAGACACTGACTATTAGAACACTATGTGATGACATTTTTGTCATCACAGCACAAAACTCATCACAGGAGTGAATGACTTCAATGTATAACAAAAAAAGAAAACCTGCATGGAGTTAGGTCTTCTTAGGTCAGTAAGAAATCACCTGGGACCTGAGCATACCCCAAATGTCCGACAGCAGTAGGCTGAAGAGTGCTCTTATCTCAGATATCTTCTTGGGAAGCTTGGGAGCTTCCTGAGCTCATCTTTACTATTCATGAGCTAATGTAGGGAAGATCACAGTGCTGGCACTTAAAAGAGAAATCCTCTGTGCACAGAGGCTTAAATCTCTTGATGATAAACTAACACAGCAATGTCCAAAAAACCAAAAAAATAAGAAGCAGGTAATTCAGATATAAGAAGAGAGAGAGAAAACAATCGGGTGACAGAGACTACCCATCCTAGCCCAGTCAGTGATGCTGCTGGGATCACATTCCTACAGCAGGCAAATGGTTTGCTGATGTATATGCATGCCGAAAGTATACTTAAACAAGACTATTAAAATAAAGCAATGCCTCAGTCCTGTTGTCAGTTTGGATTAATTACTTCTATGTGTAAAACTTCTTTGTCATTACAAAATGAAGTTAAACTTCATTACCTTTATGACTAAGAGAGAAGTGTTAGCAAGCATCTTAAAATGTACACTGGAACTTTTTTAAGCATGGAAAAGTCCTGCTCTTGAGCTAACTGAAGCACTCTATTTTGTTTCTGCATTCAGTGCGTATCACTGCTTTAAAAGAGAATAGGCAGGAAATGCAATGAAATGCTGACACAATCCTAACTGAAGCATTGGTAAGAGATCAGAGCTCAATTCAGATCTCCTGCTGGTTTATTTCATTTTAGTCTCCTACAGAGAATAATTCAAAACAGGAGAGACAGGATGCAGACAGGATGGCAGAAGCAATGCATCAGCTCATCTTTCCAGGAACTGACACTTTTGTTTGGACATCTGAAAAAATCTAGCAGTTCACTACAGCCAGGAAGAGGCTGTCTCATTTCTCCCTTCCTTGCTTCTCTGCTCTTCCAGCTACATATTGCCATACACAGCTCTAGTGTTTGCCTAACCTCACACTGAGCGCTTGCAGCCTTGAAAAGCTGCACAAAATGACATTAATTAAGGGCGGGGGGGGAGGGTGCGAAACATGTGAAAGTTTTCTGGTCAATTATCAGGCTGAAATGCCTGATGGTTTGGGAAGAGTGCCATGGGTGTCACACTGGGGAGACTGGACTGGTTCTTTCACCCCTAAGAGCTCTGCTGTCCATGGGGCAGAGCACATTCCCTCCATCCTCCTCCATGCTTCAGCTGGGGACCTTGGGTCATGGTCACAGTCACTTGGCTGGGAAACATGGGGAGGGTGCCAAGCCCCCACTGCAGCTCTGGTCCCTCCACGCCCTGCAGCCTGGCCACACTAAGGCAATAGTTTTCTTTCCTGCCTTTTAATGCCTTTTCCATCTGTCTCAAGCAGCAGCAAGGGGTTAAAATACAAATGTTCAGAAGGTAAACGAAACATGCCAGTGGGAAAATGCATTTACTTATTTTTCCTACACTACAGGATTACTCCAGCGCTCCTCACAACTGTAGTTCATAATAAATTATGTCAAATATGGCTGTGGTTTGCTAGAGCCACAAACGATCACTGCCCAAAGATTCTCTGTGTTTGTTTTACTTCTCTCCCTCTCCTTCGCCTCCTACGTAGCCTGTGGGTCAGAATTGTCTCTTCAGACCCAGAGCTTAGTTAAGAGACGATGTATAAAGTTAAGCTGTAAAAACATCACCTCCACAGTAAGTACATCACTCAAGGATTCTCCTCACAGACTCAGATTACAGCCCTCCCTTTGCCTTAGGTCTAATAATTTGCTGCTAGTCTATTTTGGTAACATGCTCTGGCAGGTTCCCGCTGGCAGAGCTGCAGTAACTGTTGGGCTCGGGCTCCAAAGCTGCCCCAGCACCCTGAGGATGATAGAGGTTCCCAGGCTAAGGGGCAATGCCAGAGCATGGCCGGCTTGAGGAAAACAAATTACATGCATTCCCTGCAAAAGCTTTGTGCTGCTGGCAAGTGAACTTCATGGTAACAGAATTAGAGAAGCATGAAAAGAAAAGCCAAACTCCATTTGATCAGCCACTCGGCCCATGCTGTTGACAGAAATACATTTCCTAGAGTCTATTCTGATATGTTATTGCAAGCCCCACCCCTACCCAATAAATCATCCTTTCATCACAGTTACCCCCAGTTTTGCCTTTTGTAATTTCGTGCTGTTACTCTTCTGCCATGACAGAAAACAAAAAATTGCATATCTATTCCTCATTCTAAGATACACAACACAAAGCCCAAAGTTAGGAAGAAAACTGAAACCATTTCTTTAGAAATTACTTCTGCATCACAGCTGCAGATTCATTAAATACTGTAGAATCAATCTGCCTAAATATCAAAGTTAAACCCTCTTAGAATATTTTATGTTGCTGGTTTTACAGATATCTGTAAAAACGTGCGTCTAGATGAAAAAAAAAAAAAAAAAGATTAATTCATTGTAGCAAGAAAACAGAAGAGAATCCACTACAGTAAGAAAAGAGAAGCAAAGCAAAACAAAACCTTACCCTGAGTCTTTTGGCAGACAAACCCGTAATTTTTCTGACAGTTTTCTAAATACCACTTTCCCGTAAAATAAAAATTAGGGTTATTTGATACCAATGTACACAGTGGAAGCTGCTCTTGAACGTTTGCACCATTATAATGCTGTCTCTGCAATCAACACAGAACCTTATATTAATTTTAGAAGATACTGTGTAAAAACAATGCACAACTATTACATTAAATTCAGAAGAATAATTACCTGAAAGTCACCATTATAAATATTAGATAGAACAAGGAACACTCTCAATTACAATTTGAAACAATAACCTCATAATAAAAAAGTCACAAGCTTTCATTAAACAAACTAAAACACTACACACCAATATGGTGTAAAACAAAACATTATAATATGCAATTCATAATCTTACTCCTAAACATTTCTCAGATCCAGCACACGATACTAACCATAAAATTCAAATTTTGGTGCTTTAAAGCAATTGCAAGGGAATGGGACTATAGCCACAAATTCTGTAAATAATTATCTCAATAGTGCCTTTTTTTTAATCTCTAGTTGTGCCCATAAACCTGTGCCCACACAGTTGTTTGAAGCTGCAAAAAATTAAGAGAAGACTGAGTCCTTGTAACAAGTTAGGCCTTGTCTTTGTGGTAGTGTTGATTTTTATGGATAAACCAACTTCCCACTGTCCTTAAATCCCTTGGAAATACTCACATGCACTACTTCAACTGGAGACCAGTTGGAATACATGGGAAGATTTTCATTCACCCATTTATCATAATCGTCACTCTGGAAACCTATCCAAACACTAGTTTTCCATCCAAATAGATTCATAGTTATGAAAGCTGGAAAATGAAACAGGAATAAAAGATAATTAACTGGTAAACATTTAGGCAAAGAGCAAGTCTTTTTTTCCAATGCATTAAAGCACTGAAAAAATTTAGTTATTAGAAAGTAAGAACGTGAATGGTGTTTCAGTGTCATGTAACTACAAATTCAGTTAAATTGATTAACTTCAGCTGGGTTAAGATCTAGTACATTAACCAGTAATTCTTCAATAACTGTTCATGCCAGCTTGAATGTCTCTAGTACTGCTCCACTGAAAAACCTTTTCTCAGTTTCAGTTGGAAATAAGATTTGTCAACTAAAGATAGCCAATGAGATTCCTCCCATCTCCGAATAAGTGGTTTAACATATGTACGCAATTCAATCTCAGATTTTTATGAATAGGGATTATAAATATTTCTCAATATGCTGGCACTTATTTCTCTGGTAGTTCCAGCCTAGTGCTACGCTTGTGTGCTGTACTATAGATCAGGTGCTATGTGCTGTTAGAGGATAACAATGAGATTGCTTTCCTAACAGTGTTATGTTGCATTCATAAGGTAGAAATTTTGAGCTGCAAATTTTAAAATGTCTATTCCTTCTTTTTTTTTTTTTTTTATTTCTAAAGCATGGTAGTAAGCACAAAAGAAATTACAATTGCTTGTCAAAACGTACCTGTCATGTAGCTCAGTGTATCTTTATACTTTGGGAAACTTAGAAAAAGATGCCTATTTGTTTAAAGCAGTGGAACTTCGAGTAGGATCTGAATGATCTTTTATCCTGAATCTGTACCCAAGATGAAATTTTACTACAGCACTCAACAAAGATGAAATTTTATTTATGTAACAATGTATTCAGTACTCTACCTTGTTCCAGTTCATTTTCGAGGGAAGCAAGTGACCCATCATAGCTACTGCAGATTTCCTGTGCAGAGTACCAGTTTCTCAGATGCTCTCGATCCTTTGGAATTTGTATCAAAAAGCACTGTTTCAAAAAAACAAACAAAATCCAATAACTAAAAAGTGTTGTTTTCTTTTTTCTCCAATTTAAAACAATCTCTCATTCAGTAAGAGTGACACAAAAACATTTCACACACTAAGTATTCAGTATCTTGTTAGTTTCTGTCCTGCAATGGACCTCTGCAACTGGCCTCAGTTTTCAGCTGTGATCAGGCACAGATTCAAACTAGTTGCTTAAAGGCAAATATAATCTGAGCTGAATTCATCCTTACAGTTACTGCAGTTCAGCAGCAGGATAAATCTGCCCACCTCAATGCACGTTGCTATTAAGGAAGTTATGTATTTTAGAGATGGCTGATTAAATTATTGTGTTCTGACCTTCAGTTACAAATAGACTTTGGTTTATAATTATCTTTGATGAACCCTATCCAAAACAGCATCTTTCAGTGGATGGCAGCAGTTAGGGATCCATTTAGCACAAGGGACTATAGACCTGTTTTGAGACCATAAAAGGCTCTTGGAATTGTCATAAATTGGAAAGAGAGGATGGAGCAGGCTTTTTACAGAAAATGCACAAAGACACTTAGACAACTTTTGCACATCTGAGTATTCACTTCCTTGAAGTAAAATTTTTGACGCGTTATTAAGACAACTTTCACTGTGCACAGCTACTTAGTAGCCATAAATCTTTGTATCGCTGTGTCAGTAGTTATAAACCTAAAGGCCTTGCTTTCAAAAAGGAAGATCTTCAAACATGGAATAATCATTAAGAAATCAAATTTCTTTCATAAATATGGAAAGCATTTGGACTAATTAAACAGTAGAAAAAAAATGTTTTACTTTTAATCCAAAGTGCAACCAGCCTTTGGGACATACTCCTTGTTGCTTCTGTTCTTTTGGAATCTCCTTCTCTATTTTCCATGGAATTTTACGTTTACAAATACAAGGAAGAGAGACAGTACAGTTTTCAACACCCCAGAATCCTGTGGAAAAAGGAAAATCACAGTTCAATATTGGCTTAAGAATTGGAAAGGTTTTTTTTCCTGAGCTAGCTTAGATATTCTTAAGAGTATCCTTTACTGGTTGAATGTAAGACTGTACATCAAATGTATTTGGACATAATGCATTACAGTGGATTTGATGGTCAATGGGGATTATACTTTTATTGCTAGTCTGATTTTATTAGGTTAAATCAATTCCCCCTCACTGAGTCACATAACATGTGCCTATATCATCAAGTATATATATAAAAAAATTAGTTATACAGAAAAAAGGAAAGATAAAAAAAGGATTCCTTCCAGATAAAATAGCTTGACTTCCTTACATTGAAATTTTTTGGCAAGATCCAGGTACTGATATAAAATGCTGACCTGCTTAGGAGGGAAATAGATTTTTCAGTGCACTCAAGTTCTTGACCAGGTCCCATCTGCTGGCCAACTGAGGGGGAAGGGTGGGTGTCTATTCCTTTTAGCCAATACTACTAGTATCCCCAGACTCAAGCATTCAAAAGTCATGAATCAAAACCCGAAGATTATGTGTGGAAAACATAAAAGTTTTACATTGTCTTAGTTTTGGTTTTTGAGGCTGAGCTTACAAGAGTGCAGCTGGATTAATTTTTTTCAGCTCTTCACAGAAATACAAAACTGAGTATCTTTTGTTTTCATGGAACCTAACATGTTTACTTTCTTGTAGGACTTGCAGATCTTCAGAAACCAGAGACTGTGAGATGACTGAAATCACTGGAACCAGTAGCAATGTGTTTTTTTCTAAATTTTTATTACTGTAGTAAAATATAGAGCTATGTGATGATGTGAAGGTTAGCATCAAAATCACAGTACCGAAAAATCCCTCAGATCAAAAACAAGCTAGAAATCTGAATATTTAAAGTTTTGTGCTAATAGTTTATAAATGTAGGGAAACCTGTTGCTCAGCTCAGTCCATCTGACACATTTGGTTATGAGAAGACTGACAGCAACACATTAACATTTTTGCTGTGCCACATTACAGACTCTTAAGCACAACTGAATTATCACTATTGCCAGAATCTTTGCATTTTGACATTAGAGAACTTGAACTATTATTATCCTTTTAAATTCTAGAACCTTGTCTCTGTGCAAATTAATGATTTTCCCTTATTCTTTTCCTAACCAAAAAATAAGTTATACATGTTCTTACGTAAGAGGATTTTAATACAGATTTCTTTTCTTGAGAGCAATTTAAAAAAAAATACAAACCCCTTGGCTAACAACAGAATCAAGTCATAACTCCTGCAGCAAAAGGAAATATAAAATAAACCTGTTTGTGATGAAATGAAGACACATCTTCTCCCTGGTTTCTGCAGATCTCTCTCCCTTCCTTCATCCCAGTTCTGGTATGTTACTGGTGATTTATCTTTCCAACTGCACAGAAACATTAAGAGTGTAGTTAAACTTTTCCTATTCTTACCTAAAAATGCACTCTCAATTAAAAGAGTTTATACAGAGATACAAGGTAGAAAGTGCCCCTTTATTGACTAAGTGTTAAAAAAACCAGACAACCACCACCAAGGTTGATATTCTTGTCTTTGTCCTGCATCTTTTAAAACCCTTTCAGATTTATCTCTGTAATACAGAGACAAATTAATGGTAATATATTCTGAACTATATTTACACAAGAACTGAAGTTGCGTCTTCAATATCCCACGCAGACATCACACCATTTTAGCCCATGGGACTGGAGGGCAGCCTGCAAACAGGGCATGCCAAGTACAGATCAGAGCAGCTGAGGCTTAGGGATTCTTACCGAAACCCATCGCTGGCATTTTCTGCGTGCAGGCCAATCCACCAGTGAACATCATTACTCGATAGCTAGAAAGAAATGGTTTGCCATATATTTAGCTGTTGTTGCCTTCTTATCAAAGTACTCATAAACTCCTATAGTTTGACACTGTATTCAGACAAATAGCATATTCATTGGGTTTCAATGGGAAGAACAGGTACTAAATGCTGCCCATGCTCAGTAAGGTTATACATGTAAGCAGGGCATGATTTAGCTCCTACTTTCGACTGGATTGCTGATGGATCTTTTGTAAACCATGAATATACTGTTTTAGAAATTTACAGCCTATCTGGCTTGAAAAGGAATGTAACCTTAGGTAAGAATTTGTTTTTTCCCAGCTCACAGACACTAGCAAACATTTCATTTCACCAACAATATACTACTGGTTTGTAACATTTCCAAAATTTTTTCTATGAACACTTACTGGCTTTGTATAGCTCATATAAGAAATTCCTAGAGATGCTTTCCAGACTGATTGTTGTTCTCATGAAACGGTCTAGACCTCCACTCATGAAAAGCAAAGTATTGTGAAAAAAATCACATAAATAAAGGAATCCAAACAGCAACTTAATGCTGTGGGGATTTGATTTTGCCTTAAACTATGACCGAGCTTTGCTTTTGGCCTTAGACACTTAATAGTCACAGTTTTGGTGTTGTTGAGAAAGAGCCAACAACAAACAACAAAGTTCTGAATGTGCACGGCACTGGAAAAGTCACCCTGTCTCAGAGAAGAGTGTATTTCTTTCCAGAAAGAACTGAAGTGCTGTGGCAGTTACACTGTCTTTGGAGTTATAGTTAGGATTTCACCAATTTATAGTTTGTACAGCAATATCAAATGAAGAAAACAGATAGTTCTGACAAAGAAGAGCAACACTATAACAAAGAGATAAATTAAAGGTAATACAGTCTGAATTTTATTTACATGAGAACTGAAATTGTGTCTTCAATATCCCACTCGGCCATCAAATAATTTCGTTTGGTTTTGCTTGGCCCTGAGTTTAAATTTCTAATTGCAGTCCTCAGCCTATACATTTCAGTGTCTAAAGAAAGAGTGAAAAATGTGATTTCAAATTCCATGCTAAGAAAATTTGACCAAGTTTTCTAGACACACACAAAGTCTATTAGCACTGCTGAGTATTATTCTAATGATTGCAATCCTTATTGTTGTTTCCACACCTAACTAGTAACAATAACTTAGGGACACACCTGGATATACTGGGAAAACTTAGCCAAAGGCAGCAGGCTTTAAAAAATTTACCTACGTTATATTCTGAGGCAAAACTTTAAGGAAGTTACCCTGATTTCCAATGTCAAAGGAGTAAACTTGGCTTTTTCCCTGCAGAATGAAATGCTGCAATGCCCACTAATTTTCATGGTAAATCTGCTTTTGAAAGATTTCTTGTAAGTAAATGTTGAGTTTAAAGAAGCATTCTGATTAGCCATTTTAAATGATCTTAAGCTGGAAAAATATATCTTCTTATAAAAGTGATATCATTTTTTGAGTCATACACGTTCAGTGTTATGCAAGGCAGGAACTGCATCATACCACAACCTCTGGTAGACACGGAAGAGACAGCTTATGTTACTTTTTCGTTGTAAGCTACTGCTGCCATGAACTGTCGGTTTAAATCCAGTTTATCATGACTTAATATTAAATTACTTATAGAAGATAAAAAAGATGCATAATTCCTTGGAAATATAAAAGCCTCATCACTTAGTTTCTTGAGAATTTGTCTGCTTCTGCAGCTATTTCTCAGCTTAAAATCTGATTGTTTCATTAGAGTCACTCCATAAAAATTCTGCTTTCATCCAGAGAAGGAAATTTAGAGGCTGATGTCTTTTTCTCCCATATAAATATCCATAGTCACAAAGGGATTTAATTCAAAAGATATCATAGAAAAGTGTGGACAGATGGGAATGTCGTCCCAACCGGCACACTCAGAGGAATAGGTAATGTATTTTCCATGGTCATAAACACCTACCTCTATGGTTTAGAGTTCTAAATTTGATTAAGGTAGAGAGAAATTGGCAATTTTTCATTCTTGGCCAGCTCTTCCCAAAAGTAACCTTTCAAATAAATCATGTTGAAGACCTGAACGATGAAGATCCTTTCAATACTGCCCACAACATGCTAAACTACCCACTGCAATGTCCCTTGGTGTTGCTAATTGACGCCCAGATGCAAGTCACTGAATGGGAACTGTGCAACTGTGTGGGATCAGGAGACATCTCAGTGGATGCAGAACCACTGTGTGAACACTTGAAGAACCACAATGGGTCCCCTTGGGTATGGAGGGGTGAGGGAAGAAGAAGAAACAAAGGATGTTCACCAGTCACGAAACAAACTGTTCTCTCTACCCCTAATGACATTCATGACTTTGGGCTAGGAAGCTGGTTTTTGTTCCTCTTGGGTCTTTTGAGGTAGACTGACCAAACTGCTCATTAGAGATGATTCTGAAGATTCTGAAACATTATTGACTTCTTTAGTTAAACAGAGCTTCAGGGATGGATGTGGGAAATTAAGATAGCAGGAGTTCTTTCTAAAGTAACATGTCTTTCGGATTCAAACCAGAGCAACAGGCAGCCAGATATTAAAAAAAAATGCATCAGAAAATAGCCAGTTACTGCTTCAGGGTTTATTTTTTTCAAAGGGTCAATTTTTATTACCTTCTTAATTTTATCTTGAATAAAGTCTTGTTCACGAGAAGAATTTATTGTTGCCACTGCACTGCGGAGCCAGGCACAGACAAACTCAAAAGTTTCCCAGTTCGTAGGATTGACATGGAAAAGATATTCTGCTCCTTGGTAATATGACCACGGCAGTTCTAGAAAATGAGCAAAAAAAGTCAGTGGTGTGCAGGGGTAAAAACTCATTTTAAGTCTCATTCTTTGTCACCCCCACAGTCTGCCTTCAGCCACATATCAGAGGACAAATGTAGCACAATTAACAGCAGAATCATAATTAACATGTCAATTTATGGGGAAAAAAAACCCCACTACGAGTATATTTTTAAATATTCTGTGATACTGCAGTAATATTAAGAGATTTGTCCAGACTTTGCAAAAGGCAGTTTTAATGTGATGGAGAGGTTATCAAATTCCTATGCTTTACTGGCAACATTCCTTTACTTAACCAAAGCAGTATCTGACGTTTCAGCACTCCTAAACAAAGGAGTGGCAGATTTGGATCTGTAATAAGTGCCCACAGAGTTCCATAATGTAATTTTTAAACTCTTAACATTTTAGTTGCTTTATTTTTACCCATGGCTTAAATTTTATTTCCAAGTCACAATGTTTCAAGATGTGAAAAAATAAATGTTCTCATACCAGAGATGTACCAATCTGGATTCTTTGGTTTAACACCTGTAAAAATACACAAATAAATTAAAACATTGCTGATTAAGACCAAAAAGAGATATTTCACTGAAATTGCTTTCTGGTAAGAATTTAATAAAAATCTTGAAGAATATTGCTATTCTCATTCAGGGACAAAAAAAAAATATGGATCACAGAAGGGTAGGGGTTGGAAGGGACCTCTAGCGATCATCTAATCCAATCCTCTCGGAACTAAACATAAAATAATTGCCACACTTAACAAACAATATTTTTTGCAATCTTTACAAAAAAAGAATTTTCATCAACTTGTGCTAATTGACTGGTAATGATTACTATCCATTTTTAAACTGACTGCACATATTAGATCTGTTAATTGGCCGACGAACTTTGACAGTCACATTAATAGCTTTGCCATGATTTCATAGAGAAGACCAATGAGAATTCCAGATCTGGCAAAGAAGTCAGCTTTTAGCTGTATTTTTTTCCCCTTGTCTCTCCTGAATTGCAAGTAATGGGTATCATACACAATGTATGAAAATTAATATTTCACCTTTTGGTATTTTGCAAATCCATTCACGCTTTTCATTGCAGTGAGCTGGAAAGACTGTTCTATTTACTCTGAACACACCACAGTTTCTTGAGTCGTCTTCAACATACTTGCTCTCCAAAAATGAAGATACAACCTGAAAACAGGGGTTGGAAGGGAACCAACAAAATCTTTCACCAACAATCCAAGATGAATCATTTCAAAATCTAATAAAAAATGAAAGGATGTGCAGATGTGTATATAGTAAGAACACTGTAAGTAATAACTTGAGGACCATCTAAATTACGGTGGTATAATCCAAAAAATATGGTCCACAATCATGTTCTCTCAATGTCATACTCAATCTTCCCATCCTACATCAAACCCTTCCTTTGTAAAAATAAATGCATAGCTATGATTATTTTTTACATGATGAGCAGTATTTGCCCACATCTAACAACATTAATTTTGGTTCAGCATGTTGCATGATTGAACTTTCAACCTGCATGCTGAAATGACAAGTAACGATGGCAGAGCTGGCACCATTCTTTAAGGCTCAAAATCAACTGCAGTTTAAAAACGGACCCTTCTTCAGTTGTTTGATGTTTATGTCCCAGGTACTAACCATTAGTTTAGCACATGGCACCAACATATTCAAGAATGCAAAATCAAAAGTGGTATCAAAAAACCCAGAAAGACTTAGCTCTGAGTGCAAGCATGAAGCTAATAGTCATAGAAGAAATAAAGCACATAAGCACAGCCCTAAGGCTTTCTGGTGTGGGTGTGCATGTCTATGTATGTACATATGTACATATACATGCACTCACACACGTGTATTCACTTTGCATATGCCTAGTCCAGGGCTAAATGCAACCTACAGAAGTTTATAATCCTGCCAAATTCCTTTCACAGTTGCACAGCTGTTTTGTATGGGCTGCTATTTTAATAGAAGTGTGCTATTAATCCAATTGTTACAATTATTTGAAGTGAAGTACACAGACATGAAAACCAAACAGTTTCCCTGTCCCACATTTGTTCACGAGGCTTATTTTAGTGAACTTATGCTTAGATGTGACTTGAAAGGCTACTGGAACATGGAGTATACAGATAGTTACAGGTGTTTTGTCAGACCATTGCCACATCCCTCCAGAAAGCAGGTTTCTTTTATTAAATCCAATCCAGAACTGTCTGTCTTCTGCCCTGTGATGGAAACAAAGAAAATAACACTCCTCACACACTTTTCCCTTAGTTATTTCACAGATAATTTTTTAAATAGTGCAAATAGCCATATTAATTTCTTCTTGAATTCAATATATCACTCTGTAATACATCTCTTATCTTTTTAGTGTCCTTGAAGTAAACTCTGGTTTTCCTAATGAAACATTAAATTGTATCTTTAAAGCTGAAAACATTAAAGATAGCATTAAAATTAACAAACTTCCATCTCAACGGGGAATGTTAAATTGCAAGAATATCACCTTGACATTAACAGCTGCTTGACATCTACTATAGAGATCATCTTCAAATGAATCACATTACAGTGTTGCTAATACATTTCTTTTCAATAATTTCTAAGGTCATGTTAGTCAAGAGCAGAGATTTCTTCAGACACTAGTAAAGAGGATGGAAGAATCTAAATTGTAGATTATTTTTACATATTAAGATGACTAAGATAAATCTTGTTGGTGTTAAAAAATACATTTACCTATCAAAAATTGTATATAATAAATTGTTTAAAAATGTCTCTTCATAGACGTGGCTAAAACTAGCAAGATGTGCTCCAAACTCTTGGCATAATGCTTCTGCTTCATCCCATGTTCTTTTCGTCAGAATTTTCTCATCGTGAAATATCTGCAATAAAATAAACACTGCCATAAATGTAGTTGGTTTTGGATAGCAGTTGTTTCAGAAACCTATAAAACAAAATATTATATGCACTTTTTCCTACAGTAAAGCCATGTATGTTCCAAGTACAGTTCTGATTCAAGTCTCAAGACTTTCGCTTGCTTAAAATTGTAGTGAAGGATGGTAACAATAGATTTTTGTGTGTTGAGTCAAAGAAATAAGGCTTTATCAAAACTATTTTAGGACCAGCATACTCCTAACCTGATGTAGAATCAGAAAAATCAGAGCAAGCCTGTGACGTACCTTGTAGCAATTTAGCAGATTAGCTTCTGATTCCCATCCAAAATAGCAGGAACTCAAATGTTTTTGAAAAGTAAGTTCAGGTTCTTCATAAGAATTGATTTTTTGCTTGCACAATGACATTGCTTTGAAGTTCTCACAGCTTTTTACCTCCCAGTAACCAACAGGGTGCTGCCCTCGCATAGCCACGCATCCTCCAGAACGACCTAGACATGGAAGCAAGTGCTGAGTATCAGAACAAAGCATTTGAGTTTTTTGAACTTTTGGTGAGCTGACTGTTTGATTGGCATCAGGTTATGGATAAAACCTCAATGAACCTACAAAAGTTGCAAATTCCGTGGTCAGAGTCTAGTTTATAAGCCTATGTTGGCTGACTTGAGCTTGTGAAATAAACTATGACAAAGAATTCTTCTCACAAAACGCTGGAGATGAAATGCAATTTAAAACTACTTTTGCAAACTACAGTACTAAAGTAGTAAATGTAAAGAGTCCAAACCTCAGAAACAGCTAGTGAAATGAAGTGTCTTTATTATTATGTTTCTATTCTCAGGTAATGCTAAAAGGCTTATTCTTCAAAGGATGGATAACTACTTCATTTTTGTTTTGTTTTCTTGGCATATTTTCCTTTAGATTAATATAAAACAAACAAAATCAAACAAACCAAGAATCAGCAAACTAAAGGAGAAGTAAAAGAACCTTCCACGCAGTGCTATTATTGAAAGAAATGTATCTAAGACAAATGCTCTCCTCTTTTTTCATATAAAATACAAAATGACAAACTCTGATTGTTACTGAATAGAATTTGTGACTTCTCTGGGACCTTTTGCTGGGAAGCCCTGATGGCCTCTTTGAAAAGGCAATAAACTTATGTGAAATACCTCACAGTTAAACAAAAATTTCAGGGATTTGCTGTGTTTGCAATGAGAGTGTGGCTGTCAATTCCCCACCTCTGCCACCCTAAGGGTGGGAAGAGCAATGTCCAGGCCCAGCATCCTGATACAGCTGCAGAGCCCACTATAACAGCATCACATGGGAAGCAGGGAAGGAAGCTCTGGCTTCTCCACAACTGCCAACTCATGTAACTCAATGTGGTATGAAGTTACAGACCTGACAGAAAATGTAAGCTTATCTCTCTGCTCCCTTGATCAAACAGGGAGGAAAAGACTGGGACCCCAGTCAGTGCTAAGCCACTGGTGGCAGGGGGAAGAGAACACATTGACTCCTCCCAAGTAAGTTTTTATTGGCATGTTACTCACGTGGCTGGTACTTGTTCCAGTTTGTGTAGCTCACAGAGTGATTCTTGTCTGCTGTACTTAGCCAAAAGTATTCTCCTGTGTTGTTAAGATCTTGCAATCCTATCCAAAAGTAAGTTGTCTCAGATTTTACCATGCTACGGATCATACTGTTGATAAAAGCTTGTTCAAACCTTTAAAAAATAATCAAGATAAAATGTTTATTAGAACAAAACAGGTCAATTGGTATTTAAGTGAATAACTCCCATGGAATTATTTGAATTATGCCAGAAAAATATATTAGGTACTTAATTTACTTTATATAATACTGTGGGGAACTTCAGGCATAAATATGTAGCATTAATAACAACATCTTTCTTTTTTTTAGCATTTGGGCACATAGAAGAAACAGTAGATTAAGATTTTATAAGCTCAGTGCTTGAATCACAAGATGTGAAGACAGAAAGTGTTCATGATGCACTAAAAGAAAATAAGAAACTCTTTATATGAAGCAGAAAAGAGAGGGATCTGAAAAAGCTCTAGAAGGAAGAAAAGAAAAAGCTCTGTACAGAAGCATCCTGTTGGAACCAGATACACAAACTAGCACTAAGAAACCAGAGCTGAAGGACACACAACTTAGCTGACCTGACTGTAGAAGGAATCATTTTTTCCTTATTTAATTTCTTCATTAAAGTGCTGTGAGAGATTTACACGTTTTTACAAGTAATAATTGCTGCATATAGTAACTCATTTATCACTTAAAAGTAATTTATTCAGATATAATTGGTATAGCATTGCTCAAAAATGCTTCTGTTTCTGAGCACATTTAACCACCTTCCTATGAAAGCATATACAGTAAATTCCCAGTTTGATAGACTTACACAACTTCTTGGTTTTTACACTGCGGAAAAAAATAGGATAAATCCATAAGGGTGACATTGATATAAAAACTTGAAGGTATCTGTTACGCTCAGAGCGACTGAGAGCTTTAGTTTTCATTTCCTCTGAATGTTCTTATTTAATATCAACTCTCTGCCCTCTACAATCTGCTTTTTACTGAATATTTTAGGATAAATATAAAGTTTTTGCATTTTTCACACCAGAACACCAAAATTTCAGCAGTAATTTAAAAAAAAAAAAAAAGCAGTTAAGCTAACAACTAGCTTCTTTTGCCACCCCACTATTGGAACTGGGAACTAACACAATAAACAGTGATGGCCACAAGAAATCAAATAAAAATAAGTAAGCAGAAAAAGACAGAAGATGTGCTTTCAGTGACATGCAGTGTGCCCTCAGCTCCCTGTGATGTTTGAGCTGCAAATGCTCAGCTGTGAGAGTCTGTCCTTTATCCTCTCCATACAGGTTAATGCTGTACTGCAGTATGCACTGTGCACAATCCTGAAACCACCTGGCAGGCCAAATTCCCATCCACGTAAACCCTTATGTGGGGTCATCTATGTTTTCCTAAAATTCCTAGTTTTGCTTCACCTGATTGCTGGTGGTTACAGTACTTCCTCCATCCTAGATGGAGGAGATATTCCTACTTTTTATTGAAGAGTTTTTTTACAATAAATGTATGGAGGTTAAAGTATGTAAGTAATATATCTGTATCATAAACTTAAATAGGAATCCAGCATATAGGGTAAATCACGAAGAGGTCAGAGAAAACACATCTGCACATCTGCAGAGGAGAAAGCCTTTGATGCAGCTGGAATACAGGTAAATAGGAAAAATGCAAGGGAAGATAGACCTCAAATGCTTTCAAGCTTTTACTCTCTCCCCTTATTTGCTGAGAACTCATGTAAAATGCATACATAAATAGAAACAATCATAAAACATTAATGGATTTGGGTTAAAATGTTATGTGTTGGGTTACAAAAATTAACAGTATTTTAATTTTCCAGTACAGTTTCCAAGTACACTAATAAAGTTTCTTAAAGATGTTACATACCTTTGTAGAAAGTGTTTTGTTTAGATTCCTGCATGCTTACATGTGCACATTGCTGTAACTGCTTATTAGCCTAATCATTGTTTTTAATTCAATTTACTTTTAGTGAAAAAAAGCAAAGCACACCTCTGATTTCAGTCAATGTTAGTAACTATGCTCACTTGTCACACAAATATTATTTCATAACAGTAATATCTTTGGCCATGCAACACTTTCTAAAGTTAGAATAGCTGTTGTTAAAGGTATCTTCACACTGTCTAATAGGATTAACTACCTGTTTGTTACTGACACAAGTGCAGATGGGCAGAAATAACCACTGGAAGCATGTTCAAAACTTCGAGGGGTACTGTCGATTTTGTAACAATATCCATCATGTCTTTCCCATCCCTTAAAAGAAATGAACATTGTTTTATAGATTATTAATTATTATATAGTTATTAAAAACTCGATCCCCTTTTGTACTTTCTGTCTGATCATAACTAATATCCCTACAGCTCTTTTGCTTTCTACTTTGGCTCAAGAGTAGTTACCCTCAAGGTCACTGTGAACATGGGTAAATTTAAGAAAATCTGAAGGTTTAATTCCTTAAATCATGCACAGAATGGCTGAACACACACACACAGAGAAACATCTTTAATGAGTATCACAAAAATGTGGGCAACAGTTAAGGCACTCTCCCCCCCTACTACTTTTGCTTCAGTTTTAAATGTTGAATTTTGTGTTATTGACAGATTTTGGGCAGGTGCGCTGGGCCCCTCAGACAGCCAGCTCTCATTGCTGATATCTAATACCTGAAGTACAGAGTAAACACTGTCACATCGGGTTCAGTTAAGTTGTTATAAAAAAAGGATTACAGCTGCCCCTTGTCTTCAACTGTAAACAGAAATATTTATTCCAGAAATTTCTAGCAATGCCATCCAGTTATTTAACTTTTCTTGTCTCCCTTTCTCATTTTCAAATCAAACTTCCAAATAATAATTTAAAAAATAGATTAGTCATCCTACTCTAATAACACATTAAAATGACAAATTTTCATGGTGTATCAGATGAGTCAAAACACTGAGTCAGTCAGTGGTCAGCTGTCTCATTTCTCATTAATATTTTACTTCTTATTATTCATCTCTGGGTGTTCAGAACATGCTACCAAGACTAGCGAGTACTGCCTGTGTGAGTTCGTGTGGCATACATGCCTGGCCTTTCTTTAAATAATCAAGATAATAAAAAAGATAATAAACCATCTTTGTCTAAACATGAAGCCACACACAGACAGAAGAACTGGCCGATCTCGCTTTGCCTCTTCCACGAGGAAGCTGCTGCTTGCAGGAGAGCTCACAAAGCAGCACACCAGGGAGCAAGTGCAGCACACAGGCAGGCACCATCAAACACCACTTGATGGTGACATTAACAGCAAAAGGAGAAAAAAGGGGAAATGGATAAGCTCTTTTTCTGCAAGCCATGCTCAGGTACAATAAAATGCTCAATAAGATGCTGCAGACCTATTCAGGACAGCAATCAGTTATTATGTAAATTTTTCAGCCCAGCTGAATCTGGGGAGGCAAATTTCAGCTTCTAGTGAGGCATGTGTTTTCTGGTAGGGTAGCTGACAGCTCTGCTGCCTTTCCTACCATCCCTCTTTTTTTGGAAGATGGCTGGGCTCAGCCCTTCGTATGGCATGAGAACACAGAAGCAAAAGGAGCTGCACTATCAATTTTTGTCATTTCATCTGAGAACAACATGTATGCATTGCTCAGACACTGGCTTTGAAGACACAAATAAGCTGAGTTGAAGCTCTTCCCTATCTCTGTACCAACGTGCTGGGATTTCCCCATGGGACAAACATGTTGGCAGCACCCAGTGACCCAGCGGGCTCTTGGTTCTCCTGTGAGGGACAGGGCACTGCCACTTCCACTTTGATGTGCACTTAAACTCAGGGGAGTCAGGGCTGGAAGAGGGCTAAGTATTGTCCAAAACCCCTCTACGTTGATGCAGGTAAGAAACGGCAAATGTTTAGTTTCCTTCAACTGGAATTCTTCAGTGATAAATACATTAGTTTGAACGAAGCAAATGCTATAATCCTAACCTCTTGGAGATTTTAACCTGGAGCAAATGGCAGTGTATAACCTTCCCCTGAAAACTTTCTTGGTGCCTTAAGAGTGGAGTAAATTGACATTAATCTTTACTTAAAAAAGTAAAGACAGTAGCTGGAGGCTTGGAAGTTTGCACTGAGGGCAAGCACAGATTGAGAAATTCCTAACTTAAAAGCCTAACTGGTCAATAAAATAGCAGATGGCATTCTGTGCAAATAAATATGAAGTGGTGCACAAGAGAACCTTCCCTCCAGTCCCCAGTCATTTAATGTCTGAAGTGAGGGACAGTTATCTCATTACCAGTATGCTAGAAGAAGATATGGGGGTTATGATGCTTAAGTTCCATAAAATATCATCTTAGTCAAAAAGTCAAACTGAACCTTAAGAGTTGTGAGAGAAAGAACAGAGGAGGTTACTCTGTCCTTTTAAATTCACTTTTTCACTTTTTTTTTTACTTCTGAGCCCCAATCTCAGAAAAGGATATTAGAACAGAAGGGCATCAAGGATAATGAAATGTATCACTTCCACACAAGCAGTAAGAGAGCAGGTTGGGACTCTGCAATTTGGAAAACAGAGATGCCTTAGAAAGAGTACGACAGGTCTACAAAATGTACCAATGTAAGCTCTTAGATACACAAATCTTAAAAGGCTCAGTAAATTCCCTGAATGGTTGGAGGCCAAAGGAAAACTAGGAAAAGCATTATCTATGTTTGCCCTTTCCTGCTCTTCCCCAAACATCACTTGCAGCCACCTGTGAGAGGCAGCACCACAAGGCCGAACAGACCCTTAATCTCAACTACTGTCCTTCTTGCTCTTTACAAAGTTTTGTAGCCTTAATAGAAATACTCTTCTGAGAAGCACAATTCTCTCTTGTTACAATAGCCATAACATGCTGCTATCTTTTTTGATGCACTAATTAGAGTGTAAAGGACTGGAGAAAGTCAGCAGTACAAATACAGTTAGTTCTGCACACAAAAACCTCCAACTTTATTATCAAGCAGCTGACAGCTCCACAATCCATTTCAAAAGCTGGTTGAAAGACAATGTTTAAATCTGTTATTTCAGTGTTGGGGAAAACTGCTCAGAGAATCTGACCTTTGTAATAAAATATTTATACTCAGCAATAGCCTGCTGATTACAGACAAAGAATGGCTGACCTGCTAAGGGAAGAAAGTGCTTAGCACAGAAGTTCAGGGGAAAAAAAATATCAGGTTTCTGGTAACTTGATATGGACATACTGCAAAAACTGCAATCACCAGAACCACAGAAAATGTTAAAGGCAGGTTCATCTGATGCACAAGTCAGGAAATCAACTGAGATGAAAGCTCAGTAATGACACGTAAGACTATAAAGCTTTAGAAAAGCAAACAACTCTGCCTAAGGCCAAAGCTCCTTGGGAATCTACTTGCAATCCAACAGGAATGACAGTATGAGGTTAATGAAGCAAAAGATCAAATGTGAGAAACACTGCTAGATGTTCTGTACATTTTAGGTAAATCAGCAACATAAAAATGGGGTAAAAAGTTAAATCTGGATGAAATAAATACTTAGCCCTGGAAAATTAGGCCAATACCTAGCAACAACATACACATCAAATGTTAAAACAAAGTGAGTTGTCAAGACAAAACGTCTGAAATCAAATGTAGCTTTCAGTAAGTTTATGTGCTGGTTTTGGCTGGGATAGAGTTAATTTTCATCACAGAAGCTAGTATGGGGCTATGCTTTGGATTTGCGCTGAAAACACAGCACGTGCTCCTTCCCATTTCTGCTTGAAAGCAAAAGGAATGCTAATGTAGGAGTGGAAGAGTTCACTCTCTGTGTCAATGAAACTGATTGTTTTCCACTCCGACATTCCACTTCAATGTATGAAAACCATGTGTGGGATGAGGCATCATATAACAGCCATTTATTTTCACAGATGGTGGACAAAAGGGTTTTCACTTTTGATATAGAAAGAAATAGGAACTGCTGACAACAAAAAAAGTCAAGAAAGCATCTTGGGAAAGATTTTAATCTTCCATTAAAATTTAGTTTACACACTTTTAGGTCAAACAATGAGATCTTTCCTGGCGAAATATGTGTGTCAAATATAAAAAAAAAATGAAATCATCTATTTACATTCATGTGTTCCATAGCTACATTTAGTGATGTAAGTGTACTTTACATTTACAAAAACCCCAAAACTCCTTACCTCTGGACAACTTGATTCCAGCTGTGGAGAGACGTTTTTAAATTCCCCTGTTTTTTTGCAAATGTAGAAAGATTTGTCTTCACATTTTTTAACCTTCCAATGTCCCTCCTAAATATAAAAATAAACATGTACTGTACGTATTCATATTCTCATGCATATCTATACACACATTGGGTTAAACTCCATCCTCTAACTTCTCAGTAAAACCAAGATATTTTTCTCACTCCATTTATTTGTACCGACACCATCAGCAGGACTTGTTGAATCAATCATGCAAAAGGATTTGTCTCTTTGAATGACTCTTTGGCTTACAATGCATTTTAATTAACACTATGGCCATGCCAGAGCACTCCTCAGTTTTTAGAATAGACAGGAACTTTCTTCCCATGTATTATACTTCTTTGAAAGGCTGATCTTTATATTTGAATAGGCCTTACACATGATATTACAACATTTGTAGGATTTCATAAGATTTTCAGACATCTACAACGTACTGGACATGTACCCAAAGTTATGCCTGAAGAATTCCATTTTGAACTTTATTTTCCTTTGTATTTTGCACTTTCATTTGTTTGCTTACAATTGCAAACTGAGTAAAATATAGTTTTGTGTATCTAAACCAAATAATTTTACAAAAGTCCTATTTTCTGTTTATCCAGTTCACTTTTTCCACTTTTCCAGGTGACTGGAATTGATTTGGCTTTCCCATGAGTTAAAGATTGCAACCTGGACCCACTACTGGAGAGACAACAGAAACCTTTTTTGATAGAGTTTCCACACTTACACAAAACATACTTTAAAAAAAAAAAAAAATCAATAGTGCTACTTAGAAAAGTCAAGTATTAATCAGTTTAAGTACTGTTAATTGTAAAAGTAAAGTAACTTTATGGCCAAGTTATGAAAACATTGACGGTGCCATGAATACAATAATACACGACATAGTGTTATTTGAACACTACTTTCTGTTTTACAGCAACAGTATTTGGTCTCAAACTTGCTACTGCCAACTTCTATAATTTTATGCAGATCTAGACATCTATCTGCTTTTGGAAGATGCTACATAAAATTCATAAGTACTGATAGCAGTTTTCCAAAACATGAATTTGAAGCTTTCAAAATTAGAACTAGCTGTTGTTACAATATGAATATACTTTAATATAAACTACTTACGATTTTAAATTACTTCATCTTTCTCAAAATACCTAGTCATATTTGTTCTCTTCCATTTGGCAAGCTTTATATGTGTTAACATTTTTAATTGAACATTGAACTGAACAACGTTACATTGCATTTATCACAATATGAATATATTAGGAATCAAACCCCAAAGTCATACTACAGACCATGGTTTAAAAAAGTACACTCTATGAGAAAATACATTATTATGAGCTAAAAATGTCAGTCTAATTCCTTCAAAAAGGAAATGAAACTTACAGATCCTTGTGCTGAAACACAGAGTTGTCCTGTTCCTTGAAAAGTGTTAGGTTCTTGGCTATGCCAGTTTGAGAATTTTACTGGGGTGCCATCTGACCACTCAAAAACAATGGGTGTGTTATTACTGTATAACCCAATCCATGTTTCATTTACATTTTCTGTAAAAGAATAAGCGAATTCTAATATTAATGGTGAAGAAATGATGCCTGTTGCTCCTGTAACATCAACGCCACCACAAAAAAATATTCATGGGATTTTCGTAAGAATTATCTTCCTTCAGGAAAAAATACATCTGCATATACTTTAGGAAATCTTACTGATGAGAACATGTTCTACTGCCCCTGAACACTAAATTATTTAAAAAATAGACCAACATACGCATTAATATGCTTTGAAATCCTGAAAATTACAAATCAAGAGCATATGAACTTTTTTTAAAGTTTCTGCATAGGGCAGAAACCTCTGACATGAAAGGGAAATATTTCTTCTGACGATCTTCCATGGCATACTCAGTTTTAGGTTTCTCTGACTGATGTTTTTAAGTTCCAGTAACAGCACAGTTAAGCCACGATGGCTGGCAAACAAGAAAGACAAGGCTTGCTGTCTGATGTAATGTCTTAACCTGACCAGCTACTACAGCCAGAAAAAGTAGACAGGCTTTTAGACATGTAAGCCCTTCTCCTGAAGAGAAGCCTGGAGCAGGTCTGAAATAGATGCAGCAGATTTTGAAGCTGAATACAAGCTGAGAACAACTCAATCTATTAATTACAGTGTCTCTGGAAATAACAGGATTTGGTATCCATGGGGAGGTGTTAACAGAAGTGAGGAAGCTGATACAGTGGTCTGTCTCCTAAGAGACCGACAGGACAGCAAAGAGGATGGGTGGCAGGAGGGATGATAATAGGAGACAATGTCCAATAAATCCAGTGTAACACACCACCCTGAAAGCACAGCTGATGGGACACAACTGATAAAAGATGTCACTGTGCCCCATTTCTGGGAATCCTAAGAACATGGACAAATTGTGCAGCTCTGCCAGCTCTGCCAGCACGCTGATGTCATCTGAAGGCATAAAATACTCACTTTTCTTTGTTGTTGGCATTACAACACCAAAGAACTTTAAATCCTTCAGTCCCTTGTGTAATTATGCTACCTCTTAACAAGTTCTTGTGAACTTCCACAACTCCTTTGATACACCCTGCTGCCATCAAAGGAAACTGCCAACATATTAGCAGCAGCAGCTTTGCAGTGCGGACAAGGCCAGCTTGAAAGCAAAAGGTACTCTGAATTGTTGTTGCTTATAAGCACAAGTCTTGCATAAGGATGATCACTGAATATTTTGCAACAGTTTGCCAGGAACCAGCTGAGAACTGGAAAGGACAAAAGCTGACACAGTGGCCTCACTGTGTTTATTCTGTTGATTCACTTCTTTACTGTGAGTCTCGTTGTTGGAGAAGCTAAAGCTATATGTTTTTAAGACTCCTAGAATAGCATGCATCATGCTTTCTGGTTTTGTAAACACCATTTGGGTGTGCCATATAATATAGTGCTTAAGTGGCTAACAATGTTAAAGGGGCACAAAAGAGCATCACAAAACACTTCAAGAAACACTGTACACTTTGACTCCCAAAACTCACCGCTTTCAAGCAAGTTAAGGAGTAGCTCTGCATCTGCCATGGAGGATACACTAATGAGCCCGCTACTGTCACTTTGGCATGAGATCAAAGCATCGTTCCAGCTCTTTTCCTCTTTATGAAGCCTGTAGCAGTTGCGATTGTGTGGGTACCAGCCAGCATCACAACGAGTGGCATAATACTTCCATGTATCTTTTAATTAAGCACAAAAAGTTTGTGTATATTAGATGGAATTGCCAAGGTCATGCTCCGTTCGTAACACATTCAGAGCCCTTTTTTTAATCTTCAAATGCTGAAAACAGAGTAGTCTAAAATGCTCTAAGAGGGCCAACGTCACAAACACACATCTATGGAACATCACCTATCAAGCAAACTGAAATTTCTCTCACTTTTGGATTGAACCATTTGGGCTGCACTAGTGCAAACATACTAACAGATCTGTTACTCAGTTTTAAATTATGCTGTACCTCTCTTACTATCTCTGAACCTGATTCAAAGCCAGCTACAGCTTTTTCAGATGCATTATGAAGAAAAAGTTGGGGTAAGTCTGTTCTCATTAACTGAAACAAGTGTGGAAACTTTGTTTCAAGTTCTTAGGAAGAAGCTGAACCAATGCAAATTAATGCTCTCATAAACCAAATTCTGTGTTTGACTTTCGCACAGGAGTCTGAGGCACTCTCTGTATTATATATATCCTATACTTATTATATAAGCATTTAAAAATATATGTATAATGCCTCTTTTTGTATATCAAAAATAATAAAAATATATAAAAAAATAATTGCAGATTATGAGCTGCACTTGTACAACTTTCTTCTCTGTAGGCCAGTGGTTAATTTCACTCGAAGCTGAAAATCCATTCTTAAACTCAAAAGCGTGTCTCTGTTGTAATACAGAGAGAATGAACATTCTGTAAGCCTCTGATCATGTAAGGAACCAATTAAATACTATATATGTTAAAATTACTTGTTAGCTTGACCCTCAACATATTCTCCAAGACTGCATTTAAACAGAAGAAAGTTTCACTACATAAGTTAAAGTAAACTATATTTAAGTGAAACTAGCAAACCCATATATGTAGCCCAGTTAAGACCACGTTCTGACTGTATGTTCAGATGGCTTCCCCTTGTTCTCCTTCCACACTCAAAAACAGGATGCAGTAACACTGAGACTTACCCAACGTTTCATGCTCTGTCTTACTTAGATATTTTTTGCATACAAAAGGCAATCCAGATTCACATGAATAACTTTGCCAGCCATACTTCAATTTTGAATTAATCACTGCACAACGATTTGCTCTGGAATGCTTATCAGAGACATCTGAAAACACATTTTGGAGAAGTACAAAATTACAAAAAAATTGGTCCTTGCCTGTAAAATGTTTTAAGATTCTCTGCATCTTACTGAATGAATGTATAAACCCTTTACACCCAAACTTTTAGTAATAATATTATCACCAATAGTATGGACAGCTGAACATTGATCATGATTTGTACATGTGTAACAATCTCTCCCTGGCTGCTGCTGTCAGATTAGAGGCTGAAATAAGCTCTATGCCTATGTCTCATCTGCTGGTGGACAGATCTCAAAATGTGGCAAACTAAGTCACAAATCTCATATTAATGTGCTAATGTTAATTACAGCATGTCAATGTAAACAGACTGAAACTCCTTCCCTCCATGAAACCATCTAGAGTATAGATTTCAAACATGCAACTGGAATCTTAAAAACAACTTTAAAAGTAAATGACAAAAGAGCTGGATCATTAACGCTTTGAACATGTCTATCTCAATTGATGCTACATTCCTAGAGGGGCTTTTAGTTCATGAATATGAATAAATATTTCTACTCCAAAAAAAAAGTACACTCATTCACTTGTTTCACTTTTTAAAATGTAGCTGTAGTAACAGCAGTCTTCTATCAAGCTGTGGTTACAGAGAGCGTATAGTTACACTGCTATAACATATCCAAGAAGAACATCAAGTACTTGCTCTCCAGTTCACAAACATTAGCGGTGCTCCATCTGACCATTGCCAGCCAGCATCTTCCTCCAGGTGATTCAGACCTATCCACAGCATCGTGTCTGTGACATTTAACTGTCCTGAAACAGGAAAAAAAAAAACCACAAAAACTTTATGCTTTCCCCATATTTTAAAATACCTACAGGTACAGATCTGTTGTTTTGACTTGTTACAACAGGAATAAATGAATTTTCAAATCAGCCTCCAGAAAGTTCAGGCTGTTTTTTTCTGTCTTTAGAAAAAGTCTATTACTTTGATAATCAACACAGAGATGAAAAGGAATACATTCCAAAGTCTGCATCCTTCAAAAGCTACTCATCCTGTAAACCCTTCCTGCAGAAGTTGTTGCTGACTTCAGAAGTTAAACCTAGAACAAGCAGCTATATAAACACTACCCTGTTTCAGCTTTCTGTAAACCAAACAACTTGCAGTCCCTTTAATGCCTACAGTATATCAAAAAGCTAATGAAAAACTTTTTAAAACTTCCTGTTAGCTTATATCCTGCAATTGAAAACCAGCAATAACGGGAAGCAATGGCCAAGAAACCTGAGGCAGCCTTTCTCATCACAGCTCTACCACCTGTTCCTCCGCTTGGTCCTCTCCACGCACACTAAAATACCCATGAAAGCCATGCTCTCGGAAGGCTCTCCCAAATTTCTCCAAGATGCTTGCTGCAAGGGGAAAAGCAAAAGGCTTGGCAGAGAAGGAATACCATCCACCTATGAAAACAGAGTTGGCATTTTTCCCATACAGGACGTTTAGTTCAAGCCTGCAGAAATGTTCTTGTCATTCATGTTCTGTGAAGTTCAGCTTGCAAAGAAAACTGAACAGGAGAAAGGCACACCAGAGTATACTGCACAGAAGGTAAATATTTGTATTCCAAAGAAAACAAACACACTCTATAACCACAGCTGCAAGAATGAACAACAGTCTTTCTGTGGAAGGGAGAATCAAGACAACTACATTGCCATTTAACACATACCACCGCTTCTGCACAAAGGTTAGTAAGGTCATAGTATACCTTCACCCTCGCTTTTTCAAATAGCTCTACTAAGGTGTGTTACAAGCCAAAGCCTCACAAGTAGCAATGGGAGAGACATCACACAGTATTAAGCTCCAAAGTTTACCCCTTTTTCACAGGTAAAGAGGAACTCTAACTACAGGTTTCCTACAGGTCCCCAGCGAAATGTCTACTCACTGCTTAAGTTACTTATGTAGTTCTGCTCTTCAGGGTCAGTGACACTCAGCAGGTCTCCTCCTTGCAGCTGACAGGCAGCCCGTGCTTCACGCCAGGTCAGCATAGACACAAGGTTGAACTGGTAGCAAAGGTGCGTGTCAGGGTTCTGCTTCCAAAAAACATCGCAGCCGCTCTCTGCTCAAAAACAAACTTGTCATCAACAGCCCAAGACTACAAACCTTCTAAAGGAAGCATGATTATGGACTACTTTCACGTTCCTTTGTAAAGAATACACAGAAATAAGGCATTAGGAGAATAAAATACTGCTCCATACTTCATATGGTTGATAAAACACTCAGGAGCTGATCTGCAGCTGGTGGTGATTTTCACAGGTCTCGTGAAGCCAATAGACCCTATGTTTTGATTTACACCAGTTATCATTTGTTCCTAAAGCCAAATGTTGAAATATTCAAAATATGAACACCTCACCCAACTTGTAGAGGAGCTGTCACTGAATCTCCTCTGTATTGTACTCAAGAGAATAAATTTACTGTAATTACAAAGTCTAAGCAAGGTTAAACATACCATCTATTAAAATGGTTGCCCAGAAATCCCCACTACTAAGATTTATCTACAACTGGTTATAAGATGCTTTGAAACAGAGATATGGAATGTATCTTGAGCAGAGAGGGCTGCTGACAGGAGATACTACTTTGCTTATTTATGCAAGAAGCTGAAACATTAATAAAGGTTATACACCCCAAATCTTTCTGATTGCAAGTATTTTTAAAGCTATTGTGCCTGTTTCGTGTCCAAGATGTGGCCAAGCAGTGCATAGAAGAAAAGGAATGAGGAAGATGTAAGGCAATCAAACGCAGAACGTGACTTTGCAAGAGCAACCTTTATTTTACATGCTTCAGAGAAGCTCCCCATATATCACTGGGACAGAAGAGAGAGAGCTGCAGGGTAAGGTCAGTGGGCTGCATGGAATAACATTCCTTTGCTTACCCCCTGTAGTTTTGCTTTTGGGATGAAGACTTGGGCCTCCAAAGGCCAAGCACGATAAGTTATGGTAAAATTTGCTGAAGTATTCTTTTGCATTTTTTAAAGAGACATTCCCCTCTAACAGAAGGGAAATAATCTAAAACAGAGTGCGCTCTAGAATTACTAGTAAAGAACAAAGATAGTCTTGGGGGGCAGGGGAGAGAGAAGACAAGCAACATCTTACCAGCATTTGGGCAAAATCCCCACTTTTCATCTTGTTCATAGTGAGCTGTTGTGGCACACCACTCAAATTCCTTTCCATCTCTAGTACACTCATAATACCACTTGTTGTTATATTTAAATGGAAAAACACAAGGGAAACCAAAAGAATTTCCTAGCAAGGTGTATGTTTCTGGAAGAAACAAAATGCAGCAATTAAAAGAATGCAGACCACAGAAATTTCTTTGCCTTTCATATTTCGCTATTCCTGGTTTTAGCAGCAATGATAAATGTCTGAAGTAATTTTCCATTTTTAATTTATAATTGATAACACAGCATTACAAATAGGAGCAGCATTTCAGTGAACAGAATTTGGAAAGAATAGTTTACCAACTTTGCCACCATGAAGCAAAGCACATTCTCATAACGTACTACAATTGAAAAAAATAATGAAAACCTGAATAATTAATAAACAGAATCATAGAATCATTATGGTTGGAAAAGACCTTTCAGATCATAAAGACCAACCACTCACCTCACACTGCCAATCCCATCACTAAACCAAACCATGTCCTGAACTAAACTAAACTAAACTAAACTAAACTAAACTCAGCACCTCATCTATGTGTCTTTTGAACATCTCCAGGGATGGTGACTCCACCACCTCCCTGGGCAGCCCGTTCCAATGCTTAAAAACCCTCTTGGTGAAAAAGTTCTTCCTCGTGGCCAATCTAAACCTCCCCCGGCACAACTTGAACCCATTTTCTTGTGTCCTATCATTCATTATTGGAGAGAAGAGATTGACCACCACCCCACTACAACTTCCCTTCAGGTAGCTGTAGAGAGTGATCATGTCTCCTCTCAGCCTCCTCTTCTCTAGGCTAAAATCTGCGCTTATATTTCAAAACAACTCCATAAAACAATAGCAGAATTGGTACATGCTCCTCAGTCTGTGACACAGGGGTAATTTAGCATTATTTACCCTGCTCCTCCCACTCTTTATAAAGTGGATTTCTAATGTTTTTTCCATTCTCTTTGTCATTCTATGGGAAAGGAAATATGAAAGACAAAGGAATATTAAATAAGCTTTTAAAAATACCATGGGGAATAATCAGCTAGTTAACTGTTGTGACATACATCTGCTATCACAATCAATTAATACTTTATAAAATAGTTTTTTCTATTGTACTTTGAATACCAAAATATTGAGAGAATCCAGTGCAACTAAAAGCTGTAAAAGCATTACCTCAGTGAGTGTCTCCTTAACCACAGAGCTTCTACAAAAGGTCAAAGAACCACAGTCACACTTATAACTAAACTGTTTGTCAAAGATCCCATGCTGATAGCCTAAAGATCAAAGTCCTTTGACTACAGAATCAGTATGTATTGCCAGGTTCCTAGAGGTTTCTAGAGTTAACGTCTGGCTGCACACATATAAAAAAGCAGTTTACACACCATAAATCCCCTTTAAAGCATTCTGATATAAACAGATAATACAAATACCAAGGGTAAAAAGAAAAATAACAGGATTGCTTCTTTGTCTGCACGCTACCATGCTACTAGCTAAGGAGGTGCAGGGGATTATCTCAGTCCTGGCAGGAACCCAAATTTGACAGCTATAGACTTCTCACAACAGCTATATACACTTTTTTCTTTGAAGGCAGAGATGCCACCAGTCTGCTGGACTAAAAGACTGGGTTGCATTTGCATGTGCATAAGCTAGGGTAGAAGGAGGAAAACAGAAATGGGATGTGAAAGAAATTTTGACAATGCAATGAATTACTTTGGTCCTGAAACTAGGCTACAAGTTCCTGCTTAAGGCTGATCCTCTTCTCCCAGATGTTGCAGTACTTGGGCTAAATCAGGTCTACTTTCATGTCGCTGTGTGTACGCAGCAAGTGGGTAAGACTTTGAGTGGGTTTACATATTTTCTGTCTGGTCTTAAATCTAAGCTACACTTCTTTTTAAAGACAAGGTTGGACGCTACAGTGCTTTCCTGGTTATCTATCACAGGTCCCAAAGGAAGGACTCTGGTGAGAGCAGAGGCCAAGTCCAGCCACACCCACAGAGGAAACCACTGAGACCAGATCTGCAACCCAAACACATCATTAAAATGAGGAGAGTCAATAGTTCCAGTCTGAGACACGCTGTGTAAACACTAGGTCTTTTCTTCTACAGAAATGCCAAGGAAGGGGTCAAGGTACAGACTGCCTGTTGCTGTTTGCAGTCAGCAGGTTCATCTTACTCTTTATACTTGGAAAAGTGCTTAGGTCTGAAGACCTAGACCTTGACACACATTCCTATGCCTTCACTAGCTGTACAGCAGGATTAATCAAAAGCCATATCTCTGCTCCATAATTGGACCTGTTCAGAGTCCAGTTGCTGGACGTTGCAAACACTGGTTCACACACGCTGTGACTGCTGTCTGATTTTGAGTGACAGGAATTCCAAATCCTTCATTATCTCTCTTTGGGTTTATCTGATAATAAAAGCTGGTTTGCTCCATATAACAGATAAAAAAATCCCCATCAATTGTGTGACATGCTCACCTAAGCCACTTCATATGAAAACTCAGTCTTTGGACCCCAAAACACAAAAGAGGCTGGAAGAGATCGTAAGCACCTGATCTTGTTTCAAAAGAACATTAGAAAACTTCTCCCATCTATATTTCTATGACAAAAATTCTCTTTTTACCTTGAAATGGGTGTTCACAAAGGTCTTCACCATAGGACATGTACTGTTTCCACCCATCAGTCGAAATTTTTTTGGCCACGATACGTTTGCCGTTTTCAACAGCTAATTTGTACCCTGACACACCAACTAATGCTTTTCCATCGCAGTTCCACCACAACGAATACTGAGTTGAATCACATTCAAGCATACTTAACAGCTGCTCTGGCCTACCAATGCGCAGCCCTAGACAGGTACTTGTGCCTATGTTGAAAAGACGGCGACTGGACACCCATTTCCACAACATGTCTTCTGAGAGTCGGCTGCAGTCTTCCAGAACAAGGCCACCTGTGTTCACTTTAATGCACAAGTTGGAGTCTTCACTTTGGATAATAAATATCCCTTTATCTGTAGTAGGGGGAGAAAAAAGGAAAAGTTCCAGTCTGTATAATACTGCGATCGATCAAATAGTATAAAAAGACAAATGTTCTAGTTGGAGCTATTTAGGAAGAAAACTGAAATTACCCATCAGAATAACTGAACTGAAATTATCCATCAGAATAACTGAGTAACTTGCACTTCAAAAAATAAGAGTACTGGTCTAAATTTACTGCAAGGTGAGTTTTTAACATGCGGATCGCTTGCAAGATCACAAAAAACAAGGCTATGTACTATTTCTCAAGTCAGAGTGCCAAAAAACACCAGGGTTCAAAGTAAAAAGAATGTAGTGGTCACCAAGAAATACCCAGTGATGGAGTACAGCTTTAACTGCTACAAGAATTCATACTGTGCACATCCTGAAATAATTTGCAGGAGTTGGGATTCAAGAGTGCAATGAAAGTAAAAGCTAAAAAGTTTAAGGCTGACACTGCCATATTCTGTGCCATATTCGTTCGTTACTCTCTGCACCTATAGATGCAGAAGAAAATAATTTGCATTGTAAATAACATACAGAAAGGGTAGGATTTGATATCCAAGGTTAAAGTATACCTTTTCTATTGAATGCATAACTGTTGAACCATACATGACTACCCTGGACCACAGCAGATGTTGCAGACTTGGCCTGACATCTCCACTTTCTTGCAATCATATATAGATTCATGGGACTATGTGATATCACATTGTGAGTATGTGGAAAAAGAGACAGCTGTTTAATGTCTTGGGACCAAATGTTTAACAGCACATAGACTGAAAAAAAGGAGGGCAGTAAAGGAAATGAAAAGTAAGCAAAATATAAACCTGTAACAGCTCAGCTATTTCATTCATTCTGAAATCTAGTGGTAATTAATGCATGGAGTTCTGCTCACGTTACAAGCAAGAGATGTATTTTATACATCCAGAGATTACGTACTGAAAACATAAGCAGAGCTTCCATTTTGCCCTGAAATTTTACAGTGATGATTTTTGCCACATGTGCTTTCTACTTGCTGTAATTCACTACACCTACCATCCTGAAGCAGTAACTGTAATAAAAAAACCCTCTCAAACTGACAGAGCCCACATCAAAAGTAAGAGACGCAGGGCTCCACCATGATGCCCTGTCTGAGTTCAGTACATACGTCTTAGGTGTAAAAGAGAAAGGCGTTTGTCAAGCAGCAGTGAGAGAGTGCCGCACAGCAGACCAGAGATCAGCTCACCAATATAACGTACACACAACCAGCAGAACAGAGAGAAGATAGATTATGGAGAGGTTTTTGGTTATAGATTCTACACAGAGCACATCAACCAGTCTGACCTACAGAGAAGACAAACTTACAATGCAAACTTTACCAGTGGTAACAAACTGCTTTCTGCATGGCTATAGGCATTGGTAGCTTGGGATGGTGTCAGAGTAGGGACAAGCCTTTCTGCCTGGTGGCAGGTGAGAATCAGCCTGTTATACTTCCTATCCCCCAAGCAACAAGCAGCTGTCCTACGTTAAGTCCCTAATCTTAATCCACCCTATCTCTACAGCTCTCAGGTGTCAGAATCTAATTAAAAAAAAAAGCCATCAGATAATGCTTTGTGACAATGCTTTTGAGTTTGCTGTGAAGTTGTTCAGACTGTGCTCATTTCATCCGTCTTGTCCAACCCAGTCCTTCATGGGCAACACAGGCATCTGTATCTACATGGCCAGAAAGAGTTTTTGCTTCTATCATTTGACTATGTTTCCTACAGCAGTCTTATCTTGGTTGACCAAGAAAACACAGTTAATTTGCTAGATAAGTGGAAGCTGTGATGTTGTTAGTACCAGTAGACACCAATTAATTTGCCATGATACTAGGATTCACATTTAAATAAACTTCTTAGGCCATCTCCCTCTCTACTTCTGTGGTGACAGCCCTCAGCTGCTGCATGGGAGCAGCAGCCTCCTGGGGGTGGAGGGGAGCAACGTCACAACCCAAAGATAAAGGACTCTCAACCTTTCAATGTCTTTATCTGTAAGGCTCTTAAGACTTGCAACAACTGCTGAGAAAAGATAAGGGTTTTACCCAGTCTACACAAATAACCCTGATGGATGATCTTTGCGAATAACAGCGTGCTGCCCTTTTACATTCGGCAGCAACTTATGCCAAGAACCACCAAACTGTAATTTGTGAGCCCCCCTTTATGGATGTGGTTTCTGCTTCCCCAACTACAAGATGCAATTGGCCAGAGAGCTGTGCTAGCCTGAGGGCTGCTGGGTAACAGACTGCTCAAGGCTGAAGCAAGACTTGAGTGATGGCAAGCTCAGTGACAGTTCCACAGGCCCCAGTTCAGCTCTTTCCTGAAGTGGGGCAATGAGACAGCTGGAGAAACATCAAGCCTTACAAAGGCCTCCTGGGCTCCCTTCCTTTCAGCTAGTGAAGCTACGCCATCCGTTTTGCAGGCACTTCCATAGAAAGGTTTTGTTACAAAGCTCCTGGAGTTGGAGAGGATTATGCACCCAAAATGAGGATCTATGAACTTGCAAGCCCCAGAGGACCCAGGGATAAAGAGAGATAGCTTATGCTTTACGAACTGAGAGGCTGGAGGGAGGAAACATCCCCTCTTCTCCCACATCCAGGCCCTTCTGTATAAGCACAAAGCAACAACAGACTCACAGAAGTGAAACCTCAAGCCAACATGAAGCCACAGATGCCCAGCCGACAGTTCACCAGTAGCTCCGAGTTCCTGTTTACGTAGGTTCAACACAGCTAATAGTGAATAAACGGCTGTAAAAAAACTTAGGAGCGCCAGCTATCTTCATTTCCTTCCTCCTCACCTCCCACTTCCTTCCACCCAAAAAGCAGTGAGGATTGCTTATATGGTAATGGAGAAAATAACGGGAATTTATTGGAAATGAGGCAAAACAAGGTCACCTATATTCTATCCAAGTGCAATGGAAGCAATGGGCAGCGGAACAACAAGCGGGAAGGGCAAAAAGAGCGCGAGGCTGAGGCAGCGGGACGGTTCGCAGGGGTTCGTTGCCTGCCCTCCAAAGCCCCTCACCCCTGTGCGGGGCGAGATCTGGACCCTGCCCAAACCCTCCCGCCGGGGCCGGGCTGACCCCAGCAGGAGACTCGTCCCTGCCTTGCCGCGTCCCGGCCGCCCGCAGCGCTCGGAGCCGCTGGCGCTCAGCCGGGGCCGTGGGGCAGAGCCCGCAGCGAGAGCCCCGCGGGCTGCCCCCCGCCACCAGTCCCGCACGCAAGGGCCGGGGCTCAGGAGCGGACGGAGCGGGGCGGGGGGTCAGCCGAAAGTCTCAGCGCGGAGCCGGGAGCCGCCGCTGCCCGACCACCGGCGCCGCCCGACCCGCCGCGGGACCCCCGGGCTGCGCGCCCCCGCTCC
>WBNH01006343.1:74395-118753 GCA_013401255.1 Urocolius indicus | reverse complement strand
GAGGGGCGCGGGGCAGGGCGCGGCCGCCCGCTGCAGCCGCCGGCTCGCGGCCCCGGCACTGGAAGCGCCGCGGGAGGTTGCCCGGCCGGGGTCGGAAGCGCCCCTCGTGCAGCCCCGGCCGCCTGCCCGCATCACGCTGCATTCAAGCGGACGGAAAGCTCCGCATTCATCCTGTTTTCCGTCTGGAAGCACTTCCTTTTCTCATGCGTACACTCCGTGTACTTTCATCCTAAAAAGAACCAGAAAATAGACACTGGAGGTGAAAGGCAGCACAGTCCCTGTTCCCGGGTTTGCCGCTCTTGTCCCTGAGCATCCCAGCTTTCACAGACCTCACTCAGAGACTTGAGTTTTTAACTAGGTCAGCATGTCAACCCGAAATAATTTTACATTTAGGCATGGGGAAAAATAATTGCCTTCTTCCATTTTGTTCATCTCTGCCCTCAGTCAAATATCTGCATGACTTGCCCCTCTTGGGTTGAGTTTTCATCTTGGGGAAGCTGTTGACAGCAGAGGAAAGTTGAAAGCAGAACCTCTGGGTTAAAGATAGAGAGTAGTTTTACAGGAATCAGCGGGATAGTTCATTTTAAATCTGCATAAGGATGTTTCTGCATTGGTCTTTATGTGTAACAGACAAGTATACAAATGTACAGGAATGTATACATAAATGTGTAAAAATACACGTACACTGTTGGATCATAAGTGAAATGAACCTCTGTTCCCCTATTCCACCTCAGTCATGACACGGGGACAGAAACAGAAACCTCTGGTCTTGGCAGGAGCCTCGCACTGCTGATTCAGAGGAAAAAAAAGAATTGAGAAGTGAAGCCAAACTAGAAAGAAGCTATAGTTAACTGAAGGAGTTTCTCCCCATTTAACAGATAATGGTGTCTGGCAGAGGACAGCAGGAAACATTGCTGAGCAAGCTGTTCTAGAAGAGACCTGACTTAGCAAAACATAAGTGTTGTAACTTTGAAGGAAGTGTAATGTATCTCTCAGCAAAGCTGCATCTTTCAAAGGAATTCAGGTTCTGCAAGAGAAGCTTGTTATAATGAGCCTTTTACAAGAATCTGACCACTCCAAACTGTCTACATCTCTTCAAGAGTATTTGGCCACTGCATTGAGTGCTGAGGCCCAGAAAAGGACTCTCGTGCTTTAGAACCTGCTTCTGTGTCACACTCAGAGCTCAAGCTGTGTTTGTGAGACTACATTTAAAATTAAAGATGCCAGTGAGCCAAAAGTGAGGCTGCTGTGGGTTGTGGGAAGGAACTCAAGGGTTCTTTCATTTCAGTACTCAGTATGATCAAAGCAAGCATGTTCTGATATGTTCTGATAATAAAGAACATATCAACAATGCTTTTGTAATTATTTTACTAAATGCAAATTAGCAACTTATTAATTCTGAGTACTTTTCCTTGTTTCTTCTTTTTCTTTGATATTCAGATCTTCCTCTTTGACCATTTTTTTTACTGTCTTAAATCTATTCTGTTCTTACTCAGCTGATAAATCCTTTCTCCTGCAGCTGCAGTAATACTGGCTTAGATATTTATAGCTAAACTATGCCTAAATTACAATAATAAGACGATTTTTCTGGTGTCGTGGCTTGTAAAACCAACATGGTTGGCAACATTCTCTGAAGTAAACTTGATGACACATTTATCTTGCACATTACAATGTATAACTTTCCAAATCTATTTATTTATTTGTTTGTTTGAAGCAGCTCCTTTATTTCAGTTTATGTCTGGAACCCAGGTTATGTAAATATTTTTCTCATCCTTTCTTTTCTATCTGCTTCTTTTTGTGTATACTTGGACCAGTGTGTGTATATAGATATATGCATTTGTCTGAGATGATCTGCCTTTGCTATTTAGGTACTCTACAGATGTTCAATACCTTCTGCTGTCTTTGCTTACACGTTACCTCAACCTTCAGTATGAGACCTATATGCAGATCTGAAACAGTGTGCATTCATGGCCTTCATCCACAAATACAAGCCCTCATCAAATTCACACTAATTCCATTTTCTCACAAAACCATTGCTTTTCCAAGGCATACACACAGATCCAGAGTGTCGTGCTCTGCATCTTCTCACGCAGTAATTTCTGTTCATAATCTGAAGACTGAGGAGAAGTCTCTTTTTTTTTTTTCCCCCTACCAGACAGAACGGGAATGCCAAGTGAGAAACAGGTAGGAAGAAAAACCAGAACCAAAATTGGTTGTATTAGCTGTGCCTAGCAAGCAACAATTCCATCTTTTTCAGAAGCACCATTGTAGGTCCTGTTTACCTCTGAAAAATGCATCTCAAGCCAACTCACAAGTTTTTATTCATCTTCCCTTTCACTTAAAAGCTTTCCTGTTTACCTCAAAGACAGAATTACTCTCATTTATCACCTCTGCCACTCCAGGCACTGCAGGTACTGCCTCCATATTCTCTAGCTCCTCTGACATGTCCCAGCCATGCCCAGCGACACCCCTTTTCCTTTTGGCAGCTTTACCTGTGTCTTTCTGTTACACCACTCCAGCCTCCAAGGCAATTGCTGCTGTCAGGCTCTGCAGTTTCAGTCCCCATTGGATAAGATGGCCCTATGGGACAGCTTATGCTGGCTGGTTTCAGGTTGACTGAAATCCCTAGTTGCAAGCTGCCAGTTTAATGTTCACTAGTCAGAATGTGGGTTTTTCCTAAGTGTGACTCAGTTTTATTTGTTAGCTGTTTCACCTTTAGGCTAGAGACTTCTATTTCCAAAGTGAAAAAACTCCCTTACAAGGGTATGTCCTGACCTCAGCTGGAATGAAGTTAATATTCTTCCTAATAGCTGGTATAGTGTTGTGTTTTGGATTTTTGATGAGAATAATGTTGATAACTCACTGATGTTTTAGCTATTGCTGAGCAGCACTTACGCAAAGTCAAGGGCTTTTCAGCTTCTCACCCTGCCTTGCCAGAGGAAGCTGGTGGTACACAAGAAGCTGTGAGGAAACACAGCTGAGACAGCTGACCTCAACTAGCCAAAGGCATATTCCGTACCATGAAGCATCATACCCAGTATATATAAACTAAGTTGGCTGGAGGACTCCACAGCTCAGAATTATCTGGGCATCAATCACTAGATGGTGAGTAATTCTATTGTGCATCACATGATTTGTGTATATTATGATTAATTAATATTATTATTATTTTAGCTTCATTTTTTTTTGTCCTATTAAACTGTCTTTATCTCAACCCATGAGTTTTAGGTTTGATTCTTCCCTGATTCTCTCCCCCATCCCACTGGGGCAGGAGGAGTGAGTAATCAAGTGCATGGGGCTTAATTGCCAGCTGGGTTTAAACCAGACAACAGAGTGACACCAAGAGCATTATTACTACAGCCATAAGCTTCTCAAACTCTGCTAGATAGCTGCTATTCCTGCAAGGGCATGAAGTGGAGAGAGGAACTATCTGTGTGGCTATCACTGTGCCACACGAGCCACCTTCTAGTGCATCTTCACCATTCAAAGCTCTCTGTCCTAGTAAACGCTCACTTGTCACAAACCTAGAATAGTTGGTTATAATATAGATGCTTTAATATTGGGTAGCAGTGTTACTATAAATCCTCCTTTTGCTAATACACACACACACAAATACCATGTGTTTCATATAATTTCAACGACCTACAGCCAGAGCAAAAATACACATATGCTTATAAATTATACATGCTCCAGTTCCAACTGCCTCTCAGCAGTGGGACCAGAAGGACATGGGTAAAATAGAGGGAGAAAATAGTTCTTTGCAGCATCCCCAAAGTGCTGTCAGCATCTCTGCAGGGAACACTGAGAAAAGAAGGGAAGTAGCTGTGGCTCTCCTACCCTTTGAACATTCTGTCTTGCACTCTTTGAGAGAAGGGATGCTACCATGTTGTGCAGGGACTAGTCTTGGATTTTCCCTTGGTTGCCTTTTACTGAACTTCTGAGAAATGCCAGTTCTAGGTCAGGACTTTGAATAAGTAGAGCAAAATTAAAACACACAGGCACCACAGAAAAGAGATTTACATGCAAAGAGCAATTAGTCAATAAAATTCCATTTTGTCTGCAGGCTTCATGCAGCTTTTAAGTACTCTGCTCCCAGCTGCCCACGTCTGAATTAGTTGCCCTAGACAGCCTATGCCTACAGATATTTTTCCACAGTCTTCTTTCAGCCTGAAAAAAACCCCACTTGACTGGGTGTAACGCTCAGAACAAGGATACACGCTTGCAGAAATTCTAGGGCATAATGTGTACCTGGTGCTGACATGATTTCACAGGTTAGGAAAGGGTGTGCCTTTGCACCTTGTACACTCCTCAGAAGAGATGAGCTTTTTTTTCCAGCTGTATATACCCATTTAGACTCATAAATCTAATGGAAACATTTACGGTGCTCATTAGAGAACATGCACACTGAGAAACCCAGAACAGTTTTACTTTTCCTCTTTACACCAATTTCTTCTCAAGTGGAATAATTTTTGCATTAGATATCTTACCTTGTATTCAGTAAAAATGGATAGACATTTATTTTTTTGTTATCTTCAGTATTTTGTTTTATGGTGAAACAGATACACAGTCACTCTCATATTTGAGGATTTAAGAACCGGGATTTAAGAAAGTCTGGAAGCCAGACTCTGTGAAGCTCTCATTGGCTTCACACCATGATAGAGTCTCTCTTAATTCTTACATATTTTATATTATATCCACTCACATACAGATGGGCAAGCAGCTGGCAATAACTTGTTAAAATTTTTGCTCTCTTAACAGAAGTGATGCCATTAAAATAGAAAAAGCAAGAATATTTTTCCTTTGTATCCTTCCATGCCCAAATTAAAAATTTGTTAACAGGCATGAAAAATGAAATTAGATTGATAAAACCAATGATTTTCTGTCACTGCTTATTTCAGGTAGGCAGAGAATAAATTTGCTGATGGATTATTCCAGTGAAAGAGCTAGATGTGTTGGTGAGAACAGCATAGTTTCTCTGCAGGGAAATTTTGTTTACTATCTTGAGGCTGTTTATCATCAGATGCAAATGTGCAGTCAAGAAATGCTTTAATTGCTATAGAATAGATGCTCTGACTATGAGTCACTGAAAGGCTCTAAAGAGTTTCTAACAAGTGGAATAAAAATTCCATCAGTGCTATTAAACTGGTCAGGCCAGGTGTCTTGGCCTTTGGGATGGAGAAAAACAGGAAAATTTCCAGCTATTCATCTTTCTCTTCCTTTATCTCCTTAGAATCTCAACACAGAAGTACTCAAAATTTAATCTAAATTAATCAAATCTGTGACTTAACAGCAAATCACATAAACTGAATTAAACATATTCAGACACTCCTGTCCTTTCTTTGGAGTAAAGATAAATTAGATTAAGACCAGTCCAATTCAAAGTGAATGTTATGTAAACAGTTTTCATGTGGATTATCCAGCCCACTATAAGTTCCTAGATATATTTTGCCTTGAATTTTTTGAATGTCACTAGTGGACAAACCCTAAGGGACAGTCTTTCCACAAGCTCTTTTGGGATGCTGATGAATCTGCTACAGTAAACACTGTGCTCAGTGAGAAGCCTGTCCCTCTGATTAACCTCTGTATTTGCCAGATTCAGAGAGCAGCAGAACAGGAATCCAAAACCTGAAAACTGTAGTGGGAGATGTTGAACTGGTTTCTTGCTGCTACTGTACCAGGCAGCTTGAAGCAGTAGCTGCAAGTACTCTAGGATGAATATGAAAGGTGCAGACCACTCATCTGTAAAAAGTAAAATTCTCTTACTTGACCATGGTTCATCTGATTGCTGCCCTGTGTGCTAGCTCTTGATACAGTACCACAGAGGACTTTCCCTGCAGACACTGGGCAGGGAGGGGGGAAGCATTTAAAAATTTTTTGTAACAATTCTTCGATTTTAAGGATTTCTTAGAACTTTTATCTTAAACAATTCTTTTTCTGGATTGATATATTTTCTGGTTTAATTTGTCCATAACCTTTGAGACTGTTACGGACTTTTCGTTGTTGATTTTTTTTGGTTTGGTTTGGTTTTCCTGTCTGGATTGAGATGAAGGGTTGTTTTTTGTGGATTGTTTTTTTTCTCTTTTAAAAAGTATATTCTTTTTCAAATCTACCATAACTTAACATAGACGTAACTGATAGTTTATTACATGATAATTATATTGTAGTTGTAGATCTGATTTTTTAAGTCAATTGGGAGTTCTAGAGAAAGCAAGTTTTAACCTCTCACCTAAGAAGATCAACAGGAGATACAGTTTGCCTTGGAACTACAGTTATTAATTTTGAAGACCAAAGTTAGTAGTACACACTTTTCCAAACACAAGATCCAACTGTTGAACACTAAATGGAAATTTCCAGTTTCTTCCTACATTAAGACCTTGGTTTTATTTACACTCCTGCCTTATTCTAAGTGTGGAAGTAGCAATGAAAAAAAATACTGTTGAGAAAAGTTACTCTGTAGGAAAAATGTCTTCTTAAAAAAAATCATGCCTTGAGAACTGCATCTATCTCAATACAGCAGTGCCTTGAAACTGCTCAATATTGTCCAATTTGATTAAAAATGAATCTAAACTTTAGTGTAAATAGTATGAAAAAGTGAAAGGTTGCAATGAAAATCAGGTTTTCTTTCTTTCTGCTTTTGCATGATGAGTGGTAGAAGGGAAAGACTGAGCCAGCTTCCAAAACCAAATTTCTCATCTATCAAGATCTTTGAAAAGCCAAAGCCTGTATGTTAATCTACACTATCAGTCATTACTGTGTTTTTGTTACTGGCAGTATTAGCTGATATGTATGTCAGTGAAAATACAGAAGGAAATTTTCTAAGGATATTCCTAAAAACAAACAAAACAAGTAGACTTTTGAGAGTACAATGAAATCTAAACTACGTGTCATTGGTACACGTTATGCAATTGTATCAGTTTCAGTTTTGACAGTCCGCTGTGAAATGCAAGAGAACTGCACATTGGGAAACTGCACATATTGCACATCTGGATAATACAACAGACTTGAAATACAGTCCTGTTGAGGAATGTTCTTGTCCTCAAAGCAGGAAATTATCAGATACCGAATTACATATCTTTTCATTAGAGGAAAAAGGATTAAAGAGGAAAGATGGACTTTGCCATGTAGTTCCAAAAAGTTATTCCTGCTGTTACACTTACGAAACGTATGGATCCTTAGCTTTAAGAAACTTGTACAATTTAGGGATCATTGTATAAAATAATGCCATATGTAATGAATCAGAGATCCAGAAATAGATTGCTTACAGCACTAATTCATTTCCTTGAAAATCAAAAGAATCACAAATAGAATAAAATGCAGACATTAAATCTCATGTACTGTCTTAGAAAAGAAGGAGACAAGTCATGAAGTAAGATTGAAGGTATGCCAAAGAATGAGAAATTTGCTGAGATTCATAAAATCATATGGAAACAATGACAAAGACACATGCCAAAACGGAAAAAAAACCCCAAACAAACCCAAACCATAAAAGTATATTTAAAAATACTTTCAAATTTACAATCTTTATTCAAGGTTAGATAAAGTCTGCTCTTTTTTTTTTTTTTACAGAAATAAGTGGAGGCATTTAGCTGTTTCTTTCAAGTAGACTTAGATAAAATAGTTTCATTTGTTGTTGTTTTAGATTGTGTGATAAGATTTTTGGGGCAATAACTCCCTTATGCCCCTGCAAAACATACTTAAACTCCTGTATAAAGGCAGACAAGGCACAGATAATATTGCACTTGACATCCAAACCTTGTATCCCACATTTATTACCCACTATACTACAAAATGAAGTTGAATGCAATCTGGGCATATACAATACAGGTTAACATGCAACTGTTAGAAATGAAATGAAAAATCCATTTAACATACATTACTGAAATTACCATTCTACAGGGTGTAAAAGGTACACAAATACCATGAAATTGCTAATGATTATTCTTTCGTTCAGTTTAACTCTTCAGTGAATAGAAGTATTACTATTAAAATGTTTTGGCCATTCTCAAGGTCCAGCCTCAGGTCAAAACAATATTCATAAAAAGAGCAGAAAGTCTTTTTCATCCCACTCACCACACAGAAACACACTCATAATTTGGTAAAGAAAAAAAAAAAGAAGATAAACTTTGGTACAAATCCTAAAATATAAAAATAATACAGTTAATAAAAAATATGAACACCACTCTTGTTTCTAAGGTGAATGCCAAGTAAGATCTTGAAAGTTTTTGAAATCTGGATGTTGAAGTCAAAATTTATGATCTAAATTAATACGTTAAAAGTATGGCTCATGTAAATGAATCTGATACTTTGACACCCCTTAATAACAGAGACCTTTTTTACAAAGCCCTTCTATTTTCTCTCTTCTGATGAATTCTTAGTTATTTGAATGATTTCCATCCTGATGGTTTGAAGGTGCACAGAATATCTATAGTGCAGTTAGTCACAGCAGGGAAATTGCAAGACATACTGATTTCTGGACCTCTAATAATTTGGAGAGAGATTGCTAGGAGGAGTAATTAGACTGTACTATTGTCTACACACTAAATTGGATCTTTGTTGATCGTCAGAAGATGCAAGTGATGGAAAAAGAGTGAGTAGCTTTTGAAATGACATCCTCCTTTGGGAACAGGGAATGTAGACCACCAAGGTTTTAACATGAAATGCAAACACCACTTTCTCAGTAATGTTTGAATACTGAAATGTATTTCAGTATTGAAATGAGTGACCTACAGAAGAAAGGCTTTCAACTCTAACACTGAGCAGCAGAATAAGCCTTCTCAGAAATAGAATTTAAAAGGTATTTAATAAACAGGATAGATTTTGATTACTTTAAAAGTAAGAAAAATACTTTCAGAGAAAGTTTGTTATTTGATGACTTCTACATGAAAAACAAGAGTAACAGATAATTTGCATAGGCTAAATCCAGATTTCCCTCGTTCCTTAGGCAATCCCAACCCAAATGGAATCTGAGACAGAAGCCAAGGGCCAGCTTTGCCTCCCTTGAGTTTATCCATGTGCTAGGGAAAGAGAATTTGGTACCATATGTAACTTGCACTGACATTTGTGGGAGTCTAGTGGTTGGAAGGGCTGCAAATGCAAGTCTTTCTCTATGCATAGTTTCCACTACAAGATATGCAGGAATACTTAAGAAAAAAGTTGTGAACCTGTAATTAATCTCTTCCAGTTTAATGACAGCCACAATTTCCATCACCCTGCAATAATTTTGTATTTAATACGTGCTTATAGCATGACCTTTCAAAAGGCATCTGATACTCTTTATTTCTCTTTGCACAGAAATATACACTCTAGGATCTAATCCACTAATAGATAGTATTAACCAGCTTGTTTAAACAAAACAATTTTTGTAAACCAAAACTAATAGTTTCACTGAAACTAGATCCTCATCTGTAGCCATTGACTCCAGTAGGCTTTGGATCAAGCCCTAAAACAGGCGTGGGTCAGAACTAACTAATATATCAGTCTCACAACCAGGAACTGTAGAGGATATAGAGACTGAAGTTGCACAGGCTTTGTAAATATTTATTACAAAATGAAAATAGAGTTTTTTAGATCAAATAAATGATTTAGCACAGTGAATGTATGTCATTATTTGTCTGTGTGTGACTGTGTCAATGTGACTTGTCTTTGAGTTGCAAGTGTTCTTTTGTAAGTACATTCCTATGTACATTTTGACCATCTGTTCCAGAGCACTAAAAAATGCAGAGGAAAAGTGATATGAAGAAGTACATTATTCTTAGCTTACAATAGTCCAATGTTGTAAGTTTTTATGCTAACATATTAGTTGATTTTGTTGGGGCTTTATTTTTTTTTCCCAATGCCATGCATGATAACAGCATTACAATATAAGAACTTATAGTGTCATTAGTAACTGGCTAAAACTGAGATCTAAAACTCCTCATTAATGTCATGAAAATGAATATGAAGTGGAATTCATAGATCTATTTGTTGTGTAGCCTAAAAGAAAAACCTCTCACAAAAATCCAGCCCAAAAGAGATGAATACATTATTTTACATATGAATGAAGGGTTTGGCTGCTGGGCATTGAAAAAACTGCACAATTTTGGATATATCAACTAAAAAGTACTGTATGATATTAAGTCTGTGTGCATGAACTTTTCCTGTATGTAAAGGACTCCTGCAACAGTACATGTCATGGCCCAGCATGTGACATTTATTTTGAGTGCCTAAACAAGATGTAAATGGTGAAACAGAGTTCTGGTAATTCTCTGATTTAAAGTTTCTCTGCTGAGGTCTCTAATTTACAGATATTTCTCTTTTGCTCTGGTTCCTCTCTACTAGAATTTAAAGCAAAAAGAGGGAAAAAAACCCAAACCAGACAACTCTTTTCCTGGAACAGAAAACAACTCTGCAAGTTAGTAAAGGCTTGATTTAGTTTTCCCTGAGGTATCTCCAGGGACTGTGTTCTTAAAGAACATCAAACAGCAACAACAAAGAAAATGTGAAACAAGAGAAGAAAGAATTAGAGGGATGTTTCTGTATACCTTAGATACACAGAAGATAGGCAATAATGCTACTTGTATCTGATGAAAAACTATTCAGTCACACAGGTGATATGAGGAACATCTAATCTTAGTAGTTTAAGCAGCATTCATGAAAAAAAAAAAAAGTAAGGCAGCCTACCAAATAAACTGGTGCAAATACATTCCCGAACACAGATATATGGGCTTGTATGTATGAGCAAAGCAGCTCATTATATGTACCTAATTTCACAAAAATAAGCTTACATGTGGTAATTTCAAAACCTCACTATTAATGAGAAAGTGAAAATGAATTGTGATCTAATTTTTTTAAGGTGGAGGCTTTTAATATTAAAGTTGGTTTAAAAAAAATTCTGCTAATCTTTACCACTAATATGTTACCTACAGTTTTCTCAACACAAGATATATTTTCTCTAACAGAATAATTATAGCACTGCAATGTGCAAACAAAAATCACATAATCAGCTGAGAAGAAACAAGTGGTTTTAGATTTCCTGACAGTAAAACCAAGTTTGTAGTGTCAGAGGTGTTAATAGAAATCTGCAGCCATGGCACCTTTTTGCTTTTCTTGGTTCTTGTAAGTTACATTTTTAAAAGTGGTTGTTGACCCTCTGTACAGTGGATTTGTTTCCTAAAAAAGACAAATAAAAAAGAAGACATGGGAGTCATGCAATGTTTAACTCATTTTGCCATTGCTCAAGCTGCAAGCAGCTGTAGCTGCACACCACTGCCTTGAGCATAACTCTTCAGCAAAAGGATTGTTTTGGTCCATGATTCCTGACCCAGAATTATGATGCAGGTTGCATATGCATCAGTTATTATCACTCTGCTTCCCAATGTGCAGAAGATTATTTGTACTCTACTTCATGACAAACTGAGGCCAGACATCTGCCTGGCCCAGCAATACGTACCCAAGAGAGAGCAATGCAAGCTGCCCACGGGACACACACACATTTTACAAACCCCCTGGGTCAGAGATGATGTCCTCCTTTATGGACTGGTCTATAGATATTTTGAATCCATGCTAACTTTTATAATCCAGAATATTTTTGGAAAGAAATCTTACACCCTAAGCAGTTCTGTAATTATGTCTTTTGGCTTCTTTGAAGCCTGCTATCTCACCATGTTTCTATGGGAAAAGTCAGCACACCAACATCTCATTTTCAGTTTCCTCAGTCATAATTTTACAAAGCAGTATCACACCTTCCTCCAGCTGTTTCTTTTCCCTAGTGAGGACCTCTGGTCTATTCTTTGTACAGAAGTAATTTTATACCTTTGATCATTTTAGAATAGCTTTCAGCAGCTCACTTACTTTCCAAGGCACTGAAATTTAGGCTGATCTGTATAAGACAGCATAAACCAGTCTAGGGTCAGGAACATGCTTTGCTTCACGTATGTCTCCCAGATTAAAGTAATGCACATAATTAAACAATATATTATCAAGTATGTGCAATATAACTTGTGTATCAGGTGTTGTGGTTGGACCATTCTAAAAGCACAGATATTGTCTCGGTAGAGAAGTGTGACTTGTCATAGTCCTCTTGCTTCAGCCACATGGGCTACCACAGACTGAGAGAGGGGCAAGTCCCATCTGGGCTTTTAAATCCTGGCCTCTCATTATTCACTTCCCATCATTTCCTCTTGTGATAGAAAAGAAAATTAAAATGCTTGTGTCAAGTGTATCCTACCCTTCTCTCTTACCATATGTAGCCCTCTCAAAGGATTAAGAAAACATTCTGAAGTAGTCTTGCCTGTAAGTAACTGATTTTCCCATCTCAAAAGCTGAACAGCCGGCAGTGTCCATTCTTGCAGAAATGTTGCAATCACAGGGATTTGTACAAGAATGGAGCTGGGTGAACGGTGGCATATTGCCTGTCCTCCTGGCACCCACCACAAATGCTTACTCAACACACTTATTCTCCAAGAGCCTCAGAAGTCTTAAAGATTTGCAGAAGAGCAAAAAAGTCAAGGGCAGAATGGGAAAAAGAAAAGGGAACATGTGGTATAAGCTTGCATGAAACATCTGCAAGCTATAGATAGAAGATAAAGCCTGACTTTCTCTGTCCTTTTACCTACATTTTGGACAGTTTACATTCATTATTCTGCTGTGTTAGTGAGCTCCCATCATGACAGAGGCCATCAGTAATCTCTCTTTCCTAAATCAGGCTTTGTTTCTGGGAAAAGGAATATACCTCTGTCCTGGTTTCTGCTGGGATAATTACATAGGCAGCAAACAATTTTGTTAAGATTAATCAGAGGTGGGTTACTAATTAGAAAAAAAAAAAGCTATAAATACAGCTTTGCACGTGGAAGAAATTAAACCAAGAGATTAAACTCTAGCTATTTTTCATCCCTAAAAAATTGTGATTTTACATTATAGAATACTAAACGTAGTGAAAACCTACTAGTAAAATCCATTAATTTAAAATAACAAAACCAAGACGCAAAATTTTAAAGGGACTTGTGCATCATGCAATGAAATTAAAGAACCTCATATAAAAGAAATAGAGTTAACGTACCGTTTGCCATTTAACTTTTGATTTTTCTGCTTCAAACTTGGCCACCTCTTTTCGGTCTTGAACTGACACCAGTAATTTCCATATACAAAGTAAAACAATGCCAATGAGAAGGACGGCAAGAGTGACACCCACCATTATCATTGGGATATTTGGAAGCTGTGGGCAATCTGTGGAAACAAAACCAGTTATGACTGTGGATATCCAATCAATAAACGTTATGCAAATAAAACCAGACAAGAGGCATGCTGGGCTTCTTGTTTGCTGTGAGCTGTGCATGCCTTTTGCTTCAAGTCCATGTTAAAGGCTTGTGAAAGTGGTTGAAAAATATTGCATTAAAATGTTAAAAAAATGGTTAACTTCTTCCACTGCTCTTTTACTATTTCAATTAACAGCTGCTAGATATAGATACAGATTCTGAAAAGTCAGAAAATTATTTTCATACTGATGTCAAAATTCAAAATTCTAAAAACCAGGGCTGAGTTGACAAGATTATGTTTTGCAATATTATAGCTGAAGCTCTACTTCAATTAACTGTTACTTAGTGTGTTGCAGAAGACAAGATTCTAGTGAGACCTATATCAGGGTGAAGCCACCAATGATATTGAGAAAACAGAGCAAGTTGCACTTCACTCATGAAAGCCTTGAGGAAAAAAATCCATTAAACTTACTGGACTGAACAATTAGAAGGAAATTTGCTTTTCAAGTTCTGCAATAAATTTTATCATATGATATTTCAGAGAGTAAAAATTAAATCTGAAGATTTTGCTTCACCAAAACACAAAGAAATGTAATTATTTTAATTTTAAAAAATATTGCTCATGGAAGTAAACAATTTCTGCTGAAACATGGTTTAAGCACATTGAAAAATTAATATCAGTCTTACTGGGCTTATGTGATTGTTTCACATAACTTTTTTGCTTTATATTATCATTTAACTTATTCTGAGGGGTCTCTGAGTTGAGCAGTGGGTTAACACTCCAGCTGCTGGTGTCATCTTAATGTCAGTTCAAGAAATTAAATCAATTTATGGAGCATTTCTGAAGGTCTGATCTCAGTTTACCTTCATACGCACTGCAGCCATGACAGCATAATAGTTTCTTGGCCCAGGAGCAGAAGAGCAGATAACAGCGAAGCTCGTTGTAGAGTTGTGAGAAGACCACTACACAGCATTTAATGAACTGTGCATTCCTTAAGATATGTCTTTCACTGTTTTTTGGTTTTTTTTTTTTTTCAAATCTACTTAAAAGATGTAGTAAATGTATATAAGAAAGAAAAAAAATCTTAGTCTTAGAGGTGTACAAAGGGATGTGCCTCTTTAGTACTAGCTTTGTTACAACCGTCTTTGTAACCTATGCAAAACCAGGCTTCTTTTCTTATCATAGCATCAATCATAGAATCATAGAATCATAGAATCATAGAATCATAGAATCATAGAATGGCAGCGTTGGAAGGGATTTTCAGAGATCATCTAGTCCAACGCCCCTGCAGAAGCAGGTTCACCTAGATGAGGTCACGTAGGAACATGTCCAGGCGGATCTTGAAGACCTCCAAGGAAGGAGACTTCACAACTCCTCTGGGCATCCTGTGCTAGGGCTCCCTCCCTCACAGTGAAATAGTTTTTTCTTATATTTAAGTGGAAGCTTCATTTTTGTGCAGTGAAAACACTTTCATTCTCACGTGTATGCTAGAGAAAGGCTACAGAAAGGGTTAATAAAAACCCCATCATTTGTGCCAACAGAAAATCTACAGGACTTTTTTGAAAATGTAACAAATGCTTTGCATTGGGTGTGTCAAGAACAAATAAGAAAGGGTATTTTTATTGCCTGGAAACTGTTTGGCAGCTGGAAAGTGGTGTCAATGTTCTCTCCTATCCTACATGATTAGGAGCTTTAATGGAAAATCACTAGTGAAACAATAATAAATAAAGAAGCAATGCTAAATGAAAGGATACAAAGAAATCTGTTGAATATCTGTTAGTTACACAAAATATTAAAAACTTAATACTACTGGAACATTAAACATGATTATAACTATATTGTATACTTTCAGCACATGTACCCGTTCTTTTGGATATTACATAGTTCATCTATGAAATAGTTTTCATTTCAAAGTGTATTATAGTTTTATCATATAATGCAAATGACATTTGATATCATCATCTTAAATGATGATAAAAGAGCTATAGATAACTTATTCTTGCAGCCCGAGGATCATTCCTCTCATCTTTCATGAAAAGCAAAGTATTTATTTTACTACCACAATAACTTAGTACTTGAAGAGGTTCTTTTGGCTGGGCGGAGGAGAGCCTCAAACACAAGGAGGTGCAGTGCTGCTTAAAAGAGTTCAGCTTTTAGATAGCTCACCCTGCCTGTGTTTGAAAATGAGATTTCACATAGAAAAAGCAATATTCACTGCTTACCTGTCTGTTCTATGCTGTGAATGACTGTCCTTCCCTGTTCATCTATAGCCAGTAGAAATGTGATTATACATTCATTTTCCCCCTGCAAAGAGCAGGTAATGGATTTATCCTCTGAATAATCTGCAGAGGGAGGGAAAAAAAAGTCATTCATCAGATCAACTGAAATTTAACATTGAATAAAAATATATACTGCTAGCATCATGTCTGTCACAGCCTCATCTATGGATGGTACAGAGTGAAAGGTGAAAGCAGAAATACCCTCAGCATTTCTAAAATTAACAATTTTTCTTCCAACCCAAGCTTTGGTTTGCTTCCAATTTTTCACTCACGCTTCTGAAGAATTGACCCAGGCGTTGTCAATCTGCACTGACCATCTAGCGCACCTTTATAGTCTAGTCTACTGTGAACTTCACTGAATTGGAAATGCTTCCAAGTGCTTAATCACCAGCTGTCTAGGAAATGTAATAGCCCTCAAGTATAAGACAGAGTGAGCAGTATGTTTTCTTTGGTTTATAGCTACTCCTACCGTGTGTATCTAGATTATGTTTCAGAAGTAGATATACATACCTCAGAAAGCAATGGATACTGTTAAAAGGGCTGACATTTATTTCTTCCATAATAGCCCTCTCTCAGATTAGTGTGCCCAGTACTGTCACAACAGTAAATATAGCCTAATAAAAGAAAATAGTGATTCTGGGGTCCTTGTGTGATTCCAAGGGAATCAGATAAAAAGTGACCTGAGCTGACAGTCTGCCCCCATTTAGTTGTCTCTCCATTTAATGTAGATCTGCACAAAAGTTTAATACTTCCCTCCCCCCTCTAGATGATTCCTAATTGAGAAAAGTTAATTCAAAAGGAACAGGGAGAAAGAAGGAAGCTGGCTATGGGGGACAATATAAAGCAAATAAGACAACTGAAAATTGAGACTACAGGTCCAGAGCCAGAAATGCTGAGATTTGGACCATAACCATTATATAATATTTTTATGGAGCAAAAGAATCTGACCTTATAACTGTGTGCAATAATCCCTCTATGGATGAATACTTATTATGTTTTCATATAGCCCATGTTTTGAATAGCATTGAAACTCTAGGTATACCTTTCAATACATTTTTAGAAAAACTTCTTAGATTTTATTTTTAGGCATGAGAAAAAAAAGAAACAGTAAGCTTCTCAAACATTTCTTTAAAAATAATTGGCACTCTCCGTTATTTCTTACCCTTTAAAACCCTTGCTGGTATTTTACAGGCAATTGTGCTAAAAATCTAACGTCCTCAAATTTTATTGTGAGGAGTAATGAAATATAAAGTAGGAATCAGACAAGTATATGGATTTTAAAGAAGCCTGCGACACATAAAGAAATAAGAACTCACTTTTTAAAAAGTTTTCTTTCGATATTGCTTATTATTGTAAGTTTGGTCTTATAGAAACCATTAAACACCATAGAAAATCTTCAATTATAAACACTTGACTACTCTAAAGTCCCCTTTTCTGCTTGTTATAAAAAAGAGAAATGCATCTGGTTGCATTTTAATGGAAAGATGCTCTTGATTTGTGATAATCTTGCATTTAACCTGTTACCTGTCCTTGGTGGCAGAGTAACATACTATCTATTAAGGTGACAGGCAGACAAGACTTGCTGATTTAACAAGATTCAGTTTTGTTAGAAGAACTACAAAATGCAGAGTGAGGGTACTGAATTAATTGCACTCTTTGCTGGGTCACAATCCCAGTAATGCTGTCACGAGTGTTGCAATGTTTGTTATTTCTCAACTCCTTTAAGTGAGCAGATCCAAAGCATACTAGCTTGCTTTTTTTTAATAAAAGAAAAGAAGGAAAGGGATAGTTGTTAACCATCCTGAAGGCAGAGAAAAACTTGCAGTCATATTCCAAATGTCATCCAGAAGGCACTCCCTGGAAATATATTAGTTATTTTTGAATTGTAATTTTTAATTTGTTGTCATAATTTGAGACCAAGGGGAGCAGAAATCTAATTATGTGCAAGGATGTGGAAATGAAAGCAAAGATGGCAGTTCAAGCTATTCAGAATCCAGCTTACACTTAGTATTTTCATTTCTCTGATGCTATTTTTAGAATGAAGGATCACTAAGAGAGACTCTTGCACAGATTATTTTCAGTTCATCAGCACAAAAACTTCCCTAGGTAGGTAAACTCCTGTAATTTACACCTGTGTAATTTTCTGCATTGTGCTGTAAATCATCATACTTTTCTCACTTCTGTCTGCAGCCTAATTCCATTAATGTGAATGATATTTAAAATCACTGATGTCACACTGGAAGAAGAATTGAGTAATAGTGGCAAGCTGAAGCCTCAAAATGCAAAAGACTGTTTCCTAACAAATACTTAGATAAAACATTTAAAAAAAAGTCTGTAAATTTGTTATGTTCTCTTTTGTTTGTATTTTGCTCAACAAAATGCTTATTTTTGAACGGTTTCATCTCACTTAGTTGGAACAACATGAACAACACTTGGAATTTGTGTGGTGTCAGCCCTATGGGATAGGAAAAAATTTCTTCAAGGAAAGTGCAATTGTGTCTGTTGGGCTGGTGGCAGAAGCAGTCTGGTGCCCTGTGACCAGGCTGGTGGCAGGAGCTGCTTTTAAGGAATTACTGTTCCTCCCGGGTGACCAGTAGAGCAACAAAGGCTTCACTTAGAGCCATCTGGCAAAGAGGAAATTAGCTCCATTTAATATTCAAATATTAAAAATGGATGAAAATAAATATTTAAAAATGATGTCTGCCATGGAGTTAAGCCCAGTAAATATGAAGCCACCAGCACCTCCAGAGCTGCTGTGCTACCCTGGGCCATGAGAGACGTCCAGGCAGAGGGGCTGCCCACATCAGGGCTGCACCAGTGTCCCTGCTGCTGGGGAGCAGGAGAAAAATCCCTGACATTCACAGAACCAAAGCAGTGAAGGCAAAAGGCATGACTCAGAGTCTAAAACAGGACATGGGAAAAGGTAAAGCCTATGCTTGTTTCATTGCTTCACAGTTCCAGTCATTGTGTTGCAACATTCACATGCGAAAGTGAAAGAAAATCTTTAAAATGCTAATATTTTATTTAACCTAGAGTTATTTCTAGTTTTCAAAAAGCCTTGAAGCATTAAAGAAATGGAAATATAAACCAGAAAGAAACAGTACACTACCATATGAAGTTGCTTGATAATCTGTCTTAAATATTATGTGGTGATCCAGTTTGAACACTTTCAAATGTTTGTGTTTTTGTTTAGTTAATACAGTTTTGAATTGGGGAACTTTAAAAATGTATTATTAATTTGAAGAACATTTTTCCCTCTGAGTACTTCTTAATGAGGCTACTTCCATACCAAAAATCAATCTTTAGAGCTATTACACAAGCATTTGAGGATGGGAACATTTATCCAGCCCTCACTACAGCAGTTGCTGTAACTGCTGCAAAGAAATGTTAGTTCTAAAGAAGGAGCTGACAGTCCCAATTAAGGAAGCACAAGATAAAAAAAAAAAAAAAAGGAAATAAGCAGGAAAAGGAGATGATGTTGCCATGCTCATATTCTTGAGACTTCTGTGTATGTGAACAGAGTCATATAAGTGACTGTTTCTGCTCTTGATTAGTATTCATTGTATTTGAAAGTAGAATATCTTACATACTCCTAGCTACAAATATCTGCCATCTGGCAAAAGCAACCTGGAGACTGTACTAACTACAGAGACACAATAAAAGTGCTCGTATGTTTTTGAAGCTGATATCCAGAATGGCAAAGCACGATGATAATTTTAATAAAAATACAAAATTAGAATTAGTCTTCCCTACAAAGGCAATATTTGTAACTTTTGAGCTCTGTGTTATGGAATAACATCATAAAAAACAGAAGTTGTAGCTGTGTTGGAAAGATGTACCTCAGTGACATTTCTGCATGCATGCAGCTCAGGATGAGCTTTTAACGCCTGCAGGCACAAACTTTAGATGTGCATGCAGCACTTTGCACTGTCAATATAATTCTTACATTTGTCTTATTTAATGCTTATGGTACATCTGTGATGTGGATGCAATACACCTTTGTCTTGCCTCACCTCACAATTGCATTTTGCCATAGATTTGAGACAAGAACTGCCATTAATATAAATACAGACTGTGTACTGAACAGGCAAGCACCTTCCTCTACAGGTACATTTTTCTCTGTTACTTTTTCTTCTGAGAGAACTATTTCATCCAAGGTTAATTCCTATTCCAGAAATTCCTGTGGGTGGAGAGCAGTTTTAAAATAAAGAGAACAACTGAAATATGTGCTTAGCATTTAGAATACTAGAAATATCTTTGCCGTAGGTTAAAGGGCTGTGTCTAATTGACAGCTGTAATGAAGAATCTGCATAAGGACTGGAGTCGTTGTGGTATGGTAAAAGAAGCCATATTGGAACTCATGGTGCAAGCATGACTTAAACTCAGGAGCTTTCATCAGCTGCTGATTTTCAGGGACTGGCATTTATTAAATTCTATACATTCTTACATAAACTGCTTAGAACGTAGGTGTGATCCAGTGAGTTAATTAGCCTGGAAGGGTAATACCAGCCCTGATCTGCATTTCCTACTTTACATGGTACTGTAGACAACCAGAAATTGCCTTATGAGCTTTAATGTATTTCCATGACAGAAAAAACAAGGCTACTTTCAGGTATAAAATTACTGAAAGTGGAAACTATCACTAATCACACAAACAGAGAAAAAGGAAGACTGGGTATACAAACCCTTTTCGGTGCTGACAGTTGCATCAACCAATTTGCATTTTTCGCTGCATTCTCCTGGTAACTTGTCATCGGAAGCCAAGTGACATTCCACACAGCTCCTGTGGAAAATAATTCAGCAGCTCATCAATCTCTGCCTGTCACAAAGCAACAACATAAAAGCCAGTATGTATGCATCTGCATTTTAAAAAGAAGCAAAACAAAAGGTCTGGTGCTAGGGATACAGTAGTTCTCAGAAATATGATAGGTATTGCCACACAGAAAAAAAACCGAAACCACAACCAAAAATGCCTCCACCTGAATAAAGGTATTGTGGATAAGCTCTCTCTTTTCTGTCCTCTTTCTCTCCCAGCTTATTAGCTACCAGGCAGAACTCCAGGCAACATTATTCACGCAAGTCTATCAGAACCATGGTGTTACTCACTCATAACACTCATTTTTAAAAATAAATATTCTGAACTCAGCTCACATTAAATACCAGCCAAAGGACTGCCTATCAGATGAACAATATCCAAAATCAACTTCAGAGGGATCAAGTTGGGGCACCTACTATAAATATTCCTTTGTTGAAAGTTTATTGAATAATGTATTAACACACTATTCAGGTGTCTCAACAGATGTCTCTTGAATGTGATTACTTGTCTCAGGAATTACTGATTTAGATCCTAATTATACTAATGTAATTTATTGGAAAATTATTTGCTTTATTTAGTGGTGGAATGACTGGAATATTATTTCAAAAGACAATCTAAACCATGTTCTTTAGAAGTCTCTGAAAATCTTCCCAGAAATTCAATGAGGATTTTCATAAATCCAGAGTCTTTTAATGGAAAAAGGGAACAATGAACTAAATTCATACATGGAAATTTTTGATGCAAAATGTATGTTGCCAATTCTTCACAAATAGCTTCAGCCAGAATCAGCCTGGAAGAACAATGGCTTAAATAAAAGAGAATAGCTGCAACAAACATCCCCAAAAACCCCTGCCCATCTCCTGTTTCACTGAGTTACATATATCCATGGGAATACGCTGAAGGCTGCTGAGATTATTGTCATGGGATGGAGATGACCTTACCACTCGCTCTGGAGATAGTGAATAATAAAAGCAAGCAAGTAATGGAATAGCCTCTATCTCATGGAGACAATTTCAGTGTTGTGGTGTTTTTGTCATATTTGCCATGTTTCTCACACAATCACTGTTTTTCTCAGCTGCCCAGCGATTGATCTCCATCCCCTCTGACCTGCTTTTTCAGCTCTGTCAGTTAACCTGCCCAGGTATGCCCAATTTTCTCTCTCTTTTGGCTTTCCCTGACCTGCGTTTCAGCAAGGGAAGATAGTGAAACAGAGAGAAAAGACCTAACACTGCATACACTAGACATATTTAAATAGGCTAGTGCAATGCCCGTCATGTAACTGTATATCTTGTATTCTCTGACAAGTTGGGCAGAGCAAAGCAGCAGCATTGTCATTCATGTTTAGAGCTGTGGGATGCAGAAATTACCTTTGCTTAAAGCTTTGAACAAACTGATAGACTTGCTTTTGTAGGTCAAATTTAGCACTAATATAAATGATTATTTAATTCCTTAATAGATAGTATGTTGCTCTGCCACCAAGGACAGGTAACAGGTTAAATGTAAGTTCATGTAATGTAAGTATGGCTGTACTTAGAGTGGTCAGCTTTATGTCACACACATTTTTGGTTGCTTTTGCCATCATGCACTATAGCATACACCATGCATCACAGCAGGAAAGCTACATAAATTTTGTATGCTCAGTGAACGGAAGACACTGCACCATTTACAGTCAATTTATCTTCAACTTATACATGACATACAGCTACCCACTGATTTCATCCCCAGACTATGACCTAGTTTATCATGGTCGTGACTCTTTAATTCAGCTAAGCTCAACTGAATTTGGACTAGGGATTTGCACATGTGTAAAGCTTCAGCAGACAGCATGACCTTATTAATTCATGGGCATGACAGTGGTAATTTAAATGCCTTTTTTTTTTTTTCTCTGAGTCCTTCTTTTTGCTGTAGCAGCTATACTGGGATGTTTTCATTTTGTATTGTGTACTGGAAGGAGGTTCACCTGGTTTTGCCTGGATAAAATCACATAAGTCCACCATTCTGATTGGTTGTACAGTCAGGGACAGCAGTGCAAGTGTGATGTTTTCCTTGCTCTGCTTGAAGGTGATTAAATTGTTTTTTATAAAGTTGTTTCATACAAGACTGACTCTGATAAATGGTTGATATATGTGATATGGCTACCATGCTAAAAGGTCAAAGAGGCTCTTGGGTTGTGGTCTGTAAATCCAATTAACAGCAGCAGCGGTAAGCATACTGCTGAGGCAGTGCAGGAAATAGATACCTGGATTATGCAAACATCAGAGACTTAAAACCAGCACATTACCGCCTGGAACTGCAAGGGTCACCGCAGAGAGGGCATTTTTCACACGTTTGGCCTGAAGCCCCTGGATGGGTGCAAGCACACGACCCACAGATGCATTGGCCTCTCCCACTGCACAGTGTCCCATCCTCAGCAATGCAGGCGCTGGTGTCAGTTGTGCAATTACAGTATTCACCAGTCCATCCATTGTGGCACATGCATTCCCCACAATCACAGTCACCATTGCCTGGAAAAACATTTATTATACTTCAAATCAGTTTCTTAATAAGAATCTGAATGACGGCCTTTAAAATCACTCTCCGTAAAAGCAGATACTTTCCCCTCTCTGACTCTTCTCACTCTTAAAGATCTTTCTTCCTTCCCCAGTGTTTTCAGTTTTAAGCCAGAGGATCAAATAAAATTTTTGCTTAGATTGGCTGTAAGCCAGCGCAGTTCCATTCTCTTTGCTAGAGTCCTCTGCACAGATCTTACCTCCTGACAGCACACAACCTATTGGGTAAATCCTTCTTTCATTTATAGCAGCATAATTTCAGCCTATCTATTCAGTACAATTTCATTGCTGGTTCCTGACAGTTTAATGCTGTTCTCATTGTTTCAATAGAATAATTTATGATTTGTAATGTTACAGCTCGAGAAAGAAATTATAAATACAAGTTCTCAAATTCTGATTGTGTCTTACTAAGATAAACCAGGAGTCATTGAGGTTACTGGGTTAAAATGATAAAAATAGCAGAATTATCCTGTGATTAAGATTTTTATGCTTTGAGAATTATGTGAAAGTGAAATTGTACACTGATGTATGTCAGTAAACTTACCTAGAGTTCCTTAGAGCTACGATTATCTACAGCCAGAAAAAGTCTGACCTAGTGTGATGGTAGCTGATGTGCTCCAATAAAGCCATGCAAACTTAGACTAGCTATGGAATGGTTAAAGGTGTCTCATTTTTAAATCTGAAAACAGGGTTTAAAATTGTTTCTTGTTTTCAGTCTAAAGATCATTCAGAAATAAGAAATTACACTTTACACAGAACTGATTGCAGTTAAGTGTATGATGAAAATATAAATTCATAGGCTCATAACTGAGAGGGAGACAATAAAGCTCTAAAATGCAGACACTAAAAAAGGCATTGAGGGACCGTACCTCCACACTGAAGCCCTCTGTGTCTCACACAGGAGAAGTCATCGCACTCGCAGTGTGGCCCATACACCTTTCCATAAAGGGAGGGATGGCACAGGCACTGCCCGCAGTAGCAGTCGCCTCTCCCACTGCAGGAGCTTTGCCCTGCCGAGCCCTTGCAGGAGCCGGTGCCCAGAGAGCTCTCGTTGCATTCGCAGTGTGGCCCCATGTACCCTGGGCTGCAGACACACACGCCACACTCAAATGATCCTTTCCCATGGTTGCACTTTGGGCTGTTTATCTCAGCTTTTGTCTGACAGTTACAGCTGCACTGTGGATGAATTTCTATGTCCAATGTGTCACTGAGCCCCACTGGTTTTATCACAATATGCCTTCTGTTTTTTTCACAAGAGGAGAGACTTACAGTCATGTTGAAAGAGACCTGCAAGAGAAAATGGCAGCCGTTCAGAGCTGCAGCACACATGGCTCTGCAAGGTGCTCTGGAAGCACATGCAGAGGGACAGGGCAAGAGGGTCGTAGGTGCCACCTTATTATTAAGATTAATAAGAGTATTTAATGAAGAGCAAACTCTCTGCCTTGGTGCTCTAAATTCTCTGGACGTCATATCTTTTGCAAGTTTGTTCTTTACTTACTGTATCTCCCACTTTCACATGAGAGCATTTCCTCTGATGTGGAAAAATGATCTCATTGTTACAGATGGCTGTGAAAGAGAGATTGAGTCCTTCTGTCTCTCCCAGGATCTCCAGCTCTACCTCGGACCTCAGCTCCTTAAAGGAAAAAGGTGTGAAATGAGTGGAGCAATGTAACACTGCCAAGTGCTGCTAATGCTCCATGTCTGTGTAACGTGGACTGTAACTTATCCTGACTTACACAGGAGTAAATTCATGGGTTAGGTACTTCATTTGCTGGCTTCTGTATTGCAAGAAAAACGGGGAACAAGCAAAACAAAGCAAGTGCTGACAGAGCCAGCTTTCAGTGGAAAGCAATGGTGGTATCAGTTTAATATCCGGTATCACAGGGCTTATTTCCTGCCATTGCAGAAGAAAAAAATCAATGTTTTATTAAATCATCTTTCATCACTAAGTGCTCTGCTGACTTATACAGGTTTTCCTTTAGCTCTGGTCTTATTGAGGAACGGATTTGTGTCTCTGATTGCATTGCTAGCACTGGGTTTTTCCTGATTAGACAGCCTATGTCAATATTGCTCCCTCTTTATCTCTCCTGGTAGAATCAAATCTCACAATCTTTCTCACAGCAACACAGGCTCTTAGCTCAGTTTTGTCTCATTGCAGGGCCTCCATGAGTCAGTCTGGCATTTCCATGGCCAGTTGAGTCCCATGGTGAACTTCTGCAGCTTCAGGGCTTTCTCCATTTCTTTCTCCTCCCAGTGGAAATTCCCACTTCATGACCTGCTGATGCTTTGTTGTATTCAACAAATTTCTCATTTCTTAAATCTATTTGTTCAATCAAAATTTCATTTCTTCAGTGAAAAACTTACTTGCTGAACTCTCATACCATGTTTTTCATTTAACATTTTGAAGTATTTTATAGCAAATTTGTTTATACAACCTTAATCCAAAGCCTATGGCAGACTGTCGGGAAATTCTCTATGACTTCATTGGACTGGGGATCCAGTAAATGGAAAATTTCAAAAGTTCCTTCGTTGTTGAGCAATAGTCTCATCATCTTCTTGTGAGCTTAATTGCTGTACAAAATATTCCCTACACTTCAGTCAGAGCATGAAGAGTTCACCGACCTTACTTCAGTGAGTCATTCTAGAAAAGGCATCAGGATGACTCACTGGAATAAAGGTCTGGTGGGGTAAAACAAAGTAAAAGTAGGATAGGTAAAAACCTGCATAGAGAACAACTCCCTGTCATTTGTACATGTGTTGGATTGCCTCAAAATTTGTCTTGGGATTGTATTTGGTGGGAATTTTTTAACGTCTTTTCATTCAGAAAACCTTGTCAGTAAACGAAAGCAACTCATGTTGCACAAGACACCTTCACATTCACACTCAGAGCTTTTGCCAGTGCATGGCCACAGCAGTAAAACTATGCCCTGGGCAAAAGGTTAGTAGTGTTGATAGCTTTGGATTTGTCTAATTTTCCCTTCAAGTTTGTTAAATATCTAAACTATGCAGAAAGTCAGATAATTTGTTTGCAATTACTGGGCCCTCACTAAATGATGAACTATAACAAACACATCATCAAGTAGTCCCTCTTCCACCAGCTGCAAAACTGCAAGGCTCAAATAGAACGCAACTGTGAGAAAAAACTAAATACTGCTGAATGCCAAGTCATAATACTTTGAATCCTAGTGTCTGTACTGAGTCATTTGAACAAGCCTTGCTGTTTTGAGAGATCAAAATGTGTAACTTCGACCACTGAAAATGAATGCATAAACTGTGACAAACTAGTTTCTTAGAGCTTGGTATCCGTGAGGACTTCTGAATCTATTAAGCTGCCTGGTCATAGTTTGGGAACAAATAGCAGACAGTTTAGTGAGCCATTCCCTACAAAATATTTGTTGTACAAAAAATTATTCTGAATGAAACAACAAAGCAGTGCTACAAACTTGAGCCCTTGAATTCCCTGTCCTTTTAAAACATATTACTACTTTGGTATTATTTTCCTGTAAGTAAAAGTATCAAGCACTGAAAAAAAATGACCTTTTTTAAAATTTTAAATCCTGGAATGACTTAAATCAAATGGCCTGATATCTGTCACAACGCATTTTATTATAAAGCTCTACAATACAAAGATGTGCAGCATTCAATGTTAAACAAAGCAGGCAGAAATATGCTTACAGAAGAAAATGAATCATACTTGGAAAGAATATGAGAACTCCTTGTAACAAATATTTTGACAGCTCAGACTTTCTTAACTAGCTTAATTCCTCTCCGAAGCATTTAGATAGCAACACATGGTGAATGGTATTAGCAAACCTTGTGTTTTTATGGCAAGCAAAGACTTGAGAGCATACTAAAAGATTTAGCATGACTTTGCTCTTGGGGAAAAAATAGGCATTTTTTTTTTATTTTGTGGGTAAGGAAACAGAGACATTAGGCATTTAATTACACTTCTAAGAGTATCATGAAAAGTCTATGACAAAAATGGAATTAGATCTTCTGTTTTGCATGGGATGTTTAACTGTAGGCCTACCTTCATTTCCCATCTCCCAGTCCAAAAAATTCAGATGTCTTCACTTACATCAAATAAAGTAGTTTTCAGAGTTTCCCGTTTGGAAGATTTTCAATCACGAAGCAATAAGATTATTAACCTTTAATGTTAAATGTAATAAAATGGGCTCTAGGAAATTTTGAGTTGCTACTTTTACACTTCGTATGTCTTGAAATGTATGTTAAGAACCTATGAGCAACACTGGTGCATGGTCCAGACATGCTATACCTGAACGAAGACACATGTTTTGGCCTGAAGACAGGAACACTGTTCTCCTGCAGTTGCCTTCCAGCCAAGGGAGTGAGCATGGAGCTCAAAGCCCTCTCCAAACCCTGCCCACAAAATACCTGAAACCGGGACTAGCTGAAACAACTCAGGAGCTACACCCAGGTCACTACTGACAGCTCAGGGAGATGATCTGCTCAAAGCATGCAGCAGCTAAAAAGCCAACAATGTCTGTGCTGGATGGATGTCCTGAATGTCACAAGCAAGAATGCTAAGAACAAAAGGGAGAGTATCATTTTGCCTTAGTATGTCTTGTACTGTGTACTGCAAGCTCTTCTGGTCTCTACATCTCAGGAATGGTAAAGAAAAGTTACCAAGGGGATGGAGCAACTGAGAAGATTTTATAGGCTGGGATTGTACAAATAGGAGAGAAGACTGAGGGGGTGAAAGGTGTCTCACTGATAGAATATTATGAAATCATGAAGACATGAAGATAAGAAGAATGCAGAGTTGTTATTCGCCAAACCCTGCAACACCAGGGTATGTTTTACTGTTACTTATTGGACAATAAAATGGTATTTCAGCTGTTAAATATAGGAACATCTATCTATATGTTACAGTGCCAGCCTCAAGAAATCCTGATAGGAACCAGATGTGGTGAAGAAGAGGTTGGACTCCAGAAGTGCTGCTGAATGTCTAATAATCATGTAAAGATTTCTCATCGTATGCACTACAATTTGTAGACTCCCAAGATTAACCTTAAAGTTCTTTGTTTACTTGATTTTCCACAGGACAGAGAAATATATGGCATTCTGTATTTAATTTAAGAAATTGTAGCTCATCAATTGTATTGCTTTTCTAAGAATTAGAAGAGTTAGAATAATTTCATTTACCTTCCTATCTCCAAGACCAAAATAATTTTGGACATAATGATTATCATCTCACTCAAATGACAGAAAGATGAGCAGAAAAAAAATGGGGAAAGCATCTGAAGCTATAAGAGCTACATGACATTGTAGCCAACTATCAGAGCAGGTTTTTATTAAAAAGAGGCTGAGATGGAAGAGACAAATCTATGCTATATCAACATATATATTAATATATCTGTGTAAAGACAGGTAAAACTGTCTAGAAACATTCCCCTGACAGAGAAGAACCAGGCAGCCATGCTGCATTTTACAAACAAAGCTCTGCAAAGCAGCACTGTGTTTATGTTTCTGTCATCTTTACACTATTTATTGATATTATCTAAATAAAGCCATTCAAGCCCTGGTATTGTCTGAACAAATCCATTTCGTCTCCTGCCTTATGCTTTTTAAAAACCTCAGAACAGCCTCACAGGGGCAGCATCAAATTGCTAAACTAGAGAAGAGCGCAGAGCACAGGATAGTGTTTTTTTTCCCCCAGAGATTCCTGCAGAGCAATTGTACATCTGCCCTGGTGACAACTACCAACAGGAAGAGAGTTAAGCCCCTGTTGGGGTATTGAACTGGGAGACGTGACTGCCTATATTAAAGAGGCTTAAGAGTAGATGTGAAATACAGAGCTGTAAAGAAAGCAGGATGGGTAAGAGACTGATGTGAATTTAACTTTCCTGCAGAACTAAGAAATGCCAGAAGGTTATAGGAATTTTGTTCCTGTGCCCTCTCAGTCCTCAGGTGGAAACTTTTACTGTTGAGGTCAGCAACTGAGCATACAAAATTAAGTTCTTGTAATCAATGCACAAAAATAATTAAAGACACTTGTTTACATCAAATTGCAATCTAATTTTGAAAATATAGACATGCAGGAAGAAAACACATCACAACTCTCTTACCTGATATGCAGCAACGATCAACTGGAGAATATTTCCAGAATCCTTCTGTAGTCGGCCAACAGTAGCTCCAGGAATAAGCTTTGCATAGTTCTGAAAATATGAAAAAGAATTTAAAGCACAAAAAAAGACTAGGTGACAAATAGCTACCATCTGGAAAAAAACCACAAAATCTATTGAAGCCAACTAAAATAAATAATAGTGACACTTTCAACTGCAAATTTAACACACATCCTATTGAAACAGTCCTATGCAGAAGTGTTCATTTCACTGAAAAATGAAGTAATGAGACATGCATTGCCAAATCACCTCTGTGTTCTTGGAAGTTTGATACTATGGTATTTTTCAGCTCTAACTTTTCAAATTTAGAAGGGAGATTATATATTCTATCAATGGTTGTGTTTTTCACTACTAAAAATAATCAGATCCAGATTCAGCTGCTCTACTGTTGCTGTACTATTAGATAGTCTTGGAACAAGAAGCCAAGACAAACTGCAGTCACTTTTTTAATCTTTGCAAGCAATGGAGTGAGGGCACAGAAGTGAAGAAGTTTAAACTAAGGGCTACAAGAATTTTGAACAAATGCCCTTATAAAACTGCTGCTGGTTTATGTTTGATGTAACACCTCACATGTACCTCAGTGATCTGTGGCTAAGATTCATTTCAGTGGGAAGTTTTCTTTTTGCATTAAATTACATTGTGACAATAAGATGACTACTAGCAGCTAGATTTTAAACATGCTCAATTAAAGTTTATCTTGCTTATTTGTTAACTACATGACCTTCTCTTGCTTGTATCTGTGCCTTTGGTAATAGTAAGTGTTCATCTTTAGAAAAACAGATAATAGCATTCCTTTTCTTGTGCAATTTACCGTATCAATTATTTTAATTTTAAAAAATGCAGAGATCTATTAATAAACATGGATAATTTGATATTCTTGTATCCCTCTTAACATCTCCAAAAGCCCTATGGTTATTTTACATATTATATATGGAATACTTATCATTCATTAGATTTCTAAAATGCTGTTGTAAAACAGTGGGCTGAACTGCATTTTATGTTACAGCTGGTGACTTTGCATTCCTGACTCCTCCTGTGATTAGTGCTCTCTCAAGAATTCCTAGAATATTGAAACTGCTGTTTGTGTATGTGGACCTTTCAGGAGATAGTTATAAGAAAAGATGATAAACCTGGAATTTAAAGTATAGCACCCTTTAATCTGTGGTATGCAAATAAACAGCAGGGATGTACTGCTCTGAAGACTTCGTTTTATCTTTCCTCTTTGAAAAAAAAATTCCTGCATGGTGTTGCAAGGATGACGTTGCAAGCCCTGTCTAAGTGTGTATCTCCAGTCCATTGGTTAAACCCTACCTTTTAGCAAATCTTTCTGTTTAAATTTTAACAAGGTGAAGCAGACTGATGCTTTTGGAGTGCTGCTATTGTAAAACATCCAAAGGATGCAATTAAATTTAGTCTTTTAACAAATATTCATTAAAAGGTGAACTTCTCTTTTATAATGTGAATCATGTTAGTAAAATTTTGTATTTTATTGCAGTGTGGCTATGTCTAACTCTTAGCTGTGTAAATGATAGAATTTTCATCATAAATAGAATGATATGCCAAATTTATAAAAATAATTTGAAAGTCTGTGCCAGTGTGGAGACTGGAGTATTTTTAGTTCAATTTTCAGCAGTGAAATGCAGTCTGAAAAAAACCCAATTTTCAAGCAATATTCTCCTGTGATATGAAAAGCAAGTATTTGCCCCAAAAAGAGCAATTTCTCTTTCAAAAGAAGCACAGCTTAGTCAGGATTAAAGAAGGAGCCTTTTTCCTTATCTAAGTTTTAATAAAAGTTTTAAAAAAAAATCTTCTTGAAAACATACAATATTAACAATAATAGCAGCTGCTTCATGAAACCTTAAAGACTGATGTTTTCAACAAAATAGAACTTACACAGTTTATCAAAATATCATTATTATTGTAATATTTAAGATGCTTTTTGAGTGAATAGCTTTTATAGAATAAAAACATTCCCTGCTGCTTTGGTAAGACACAGCTGAGACTAATGGTGCAAAAAGTTAGAAAAATATTAATAAATTTTAAAATATCATTTAGGGAGGAAAAATATATATTTTTCATAAATATTCTCAAATTATCAGCTCTCAGTGTGAGGAACATCCTCCTCTCTGTTGCACTTAATTTTGAGTGGCCTTATAAATGTTTCCATGTGATGACTTTTAAAGTCATTCTAGTCAGGCAGAGCACCAGTCCTAAATATTCCCCCCCTCTTTTAGATTGGTGTGCAGTAGCTGTTTCATTGCATGGAAGGATCAAAACTAACACCAGCTATGTTCCAAGCACAGATGTTCTTGTGCAAGCTGTGATACTTGTGTGTTAGATAACAATACACATACACAGAAGTGAATAAAAATTCAGTTGAAGAGGATCAAGAATATTAAATGACTGATTTATTTTGTGCTAAATTGTTGGGGATTATACAGGGCTAGAAATAAAAAAATATATATTTGACAGTCTGAACACCACATTGAAGACTAAATGGAATCTATCAAGTCTATTTAAAGAGATATTTTTAAAGTCCTCACAGTCACTTTAATGCATGTTTGTCCCTAAGGACTGAATTATAAACTCAATGGTCAATTTTTTGGGTCTGATAGAATTAGATACTGAGTTCAGATAGATTTGAGATATTTTGGAGAGGCTTTCCACCTCAAAGGATAATTGAGTTTAGGAGGGTTTTCTGAGGGAGATTGCAGAATCTCCATCACTGAGACTTTTAAAAAGAAGTAAAACACCAAGACAGAAGTGGTTTAATAGCCGTGTCCAAGTGTCTGTAATAGGATTGTCTCCCAGCTCTTCCAGGCTACCTGAGCAATGGCCTTAATGCAAGAAGAGCTCTTGTATTGCTTTGTTCTTTTTACATTCTTAAATATGGATACCTGGTTATTTCCATTACAAATTTGAGTCACTTGGATGAGAACATAACTCTAGTGTGCCATTTGCAGGTCCTACATAGACCCTTGAAAGTATACTGTAATGTGGAAAAACAGCACTATGGGACATATATTATTTTTGTACTTGCTTTGACTGATCTTCTACATCATCCCCAGGACAGGAAGCAGATTGTAACAACTATAGCTATCCAAATCAGTGACAGAAAGCACTGTATTAAAAGATGAAAGCAACAGATAGAATACATTGAATGGAATTACTATATACCCTACAAGGTTGAACACAGTTGCACTTTTTTTTTTTCTAACAAAGAAATTTAAAAGAACAAACCATTCCTCAGTTGGATTAAAAATATCATGCATTATTTGTTATCTATAAATCTGCCTTTAGTGTTCCCAGTGAACAGAAGGTACCACTTGTAACTTTGATATTGGTATACCACTGACACAGGAATACTGAAATAGATCCCCACTGATAAAAATACTTTTGGCCAGCTCTGAGGGTGACCACCAGCAATGTCCAAGGGAAAATATGATGCCATCAGTAAGATAAAATATTCTTTGGAGAAAATAAGGCTCTGTAAATCAGAGATGTTTTTAAATTGCCTCCTAGAACAGCCTTTATTCACACAGCTCCTATTAAAATCAGGAAAAAGATTTCACCTGTCTTTACATGGGACTCTATTAAAGAAATTATTGACCAATAATGAGATTTAGTAGAAGTTTTCTAACGTACAAATTTTAACCAAGTTAGGCTATGACTACAGAATCTCACTACATTTGTGATTGACTTCTATTATTGTGATCTAAATTTTCACACTTCAGCTCAGTATTAAACATAGTCTTTAAAAACACCAGGCAGTCAGTGCTCCAAGATGCAGAGTGTTTCCTCTCTTGTCAAGACTGCAATCTGGGAAGCAGTTTCTGAGAGGTGTGATGCTTCTAACTTCTGTCAAACATCTGTACTATTAGTCTTAGTCAAGACAACCCTGCAACTGGAATCATACACTGTTGGGGGTTTTCCCTGGGTTACACAGAGGACAGAAGCAGAAAACCATCATACTGGTGAGCACCTGGAGGACTCATCTGCATCCTCTGCTGTAACATAGGACCTTTTCCCCTGCCCTTTCTTTCCTATTTTCCATGTGGTTGTCTCTCCAGAGGGGTACCTTCTCATTCCTTTACTTCTTGGAAAGTTGAGCTTATCATAGCAGCAGGATCATCTTTATTGACTCCCTCTCAAAGAACCTGGATAAATCTGGAGACACAATTTCTTGCCTCTTGTCCCCCTTCATGCAGCAGTATGTGGCCAGGTAGCCAAACTCAGATTGCAAAACCTCTTCTTATCCTTACCAAATTCCTATCTAGAATTTCCTTTTGAGTATGAAGATTTCTTCCCAGCAGCAACATTGGACAGAAAACGAAATAAGAATTGCTAATATTCCTCTTATTTTACCTTAGAAGGCTTTTGCTCATATTCACTGCAAAAAGCAGTTAAGCAGCTGTTAGTGGCATTGCCTCAGCTCACAGGTTTAATATCCAACAAGCCAAAAGCAGCATGGGCCTTCAAGACAGTTTGTTTCTGTGGAAGCTAAAAACAAATGCCTGTGCAGATGACTGATAGTATGAATGCTAGTGTAAATTATATTAAATGCATTAAAAATATTCTTGTAATGAAATATTTTCCCTCAGTAGATGTGAGGGAAGAGGATTTTGTCCATCATGTTCTGTATTTCTAATCTTACTGCTACTTTCCTATTTGTCTCATTGGAAAAAGACACCAAAACAAAGAAAATAAAGAAAACTCTCAGGTCATTTGAAATTAAACAATCCCACGACCTCAGAGTTGAAGACAACTGCATATTTCAGAATGCATTCTTGTCTTTTAAACATAGGAAAAGGCTCAACTGTCCTTTTGTAGCCCTATAAAATACAAAAGGCTAATTATAATGATTATACTGAATAGTTTAGCAATGCTTAGTTTGGCAATCTTTGACATAAAAAATTAGTATGATTTAATTTGAAAACAAATTTAAGAATTACCTATGAACACTAAAATCAATACCTAAAGAGAGTTCCTCCAATATATAGTTTCCTAGCTACTTTTGTTATATTAAAATCCTGCAGAATTCATCCCTTAGTACTAGAATTCCTGTATCAGCTGGGAAAAAGGGCAAACTTTAAAACAAATACCGGCGACCAGAACATTTTAGCTTGCTCACCTCGTATATGTGAACTTGCTCATTTGTTACAGCAAAGATTAACAGAACATTGTTTTGCACAAGTTTGTCAATTAATTGTCCAATTGTGGGATACTCCTGCAAACAAACAGAGGAGAGCCACGTCAATCTATTTCAAGTGTATCCAGTTGCTAATTATTTCCCATGAAACACACATTCAAATGATTGTAATTAACACTATATTCTCTGTAGAGTATATACTATAACTAGGCAGTACATGTATACAAAATAAGCCAGCGTGTACCATTTCCTCATGTTGCTTTTATGAAAACACCTCTGAGAAAAGTATGGTGCCAGCCTCTATACTGGGACACTTGGCTCAGTAGCATCTATTATATATATATAATTCAAAGAATAACACTGCACAGAGCAACTGGGTGTTTGTTCTACACTGAACACCATAGTTTCTATATTCTGTATTTTTGAACATGCAGTAAGTTCTCCTACATGAACAATATCTTACAAATTCTCAAACTCTTCCTGTAACAAGTGTTCACACTTTTACAGGGAACATAATTAATGCAAATTTTACTTTCCCTGCAGACGGAAATACTAGTCATTCCTGTTCAATGTGTTTTCTGACTTCATAGGAATAAGACTTAGGCTTTCTTGCTTTTTTTCTAGTTGTATTCTATCTCAACTCCATACAAACACACTGTTTTCTTTTTACAAAAAAGCGCAATTACCAATGAAATAGATTACATGAAATATCTGGATTCTTCAGCTTTTACACATTTGTGATAAAGACATACTTCCATTATTTTCTAACTTGCTCATCTTTAATTTTCCAGAATGCAAAAGTTGTACAATAATTATAGTAAATTACCAGAATGGTTGACATGGAATATTCATTATTGTGGTCCAAATGACAGTTCCCATCATTAGGAATAACAATCCCTGCAAGTTTACTGTCCATCCCAAAATGGGAATCGGCATCACTCACAAACACCAGCAAATGTAGAGAATCATTCCTCCATCCAATTTTTTCCTGTCAGTTAAAATACATTAGTTTAGCAGGCTGTATTGCACTCACAATATAGAAAAGCAGCGAAAGATCTGGAGAATGACACCTCAAAATAAATGAAGGGAACAGTTTTCAAGGGAGTGTCAAAAATATCACAATATCTCTTAAGAGATGATGTTAATTCCATTGTCTTTGGCTTACATTTTGTCTCCCTGTTCCTATGTTTAATAACACGGGCCAACCGTGTTCCTGTCAATCTGCTCACCACTCTAAACATAGTTAATAAAAAATATTTAAAGAAAAAAACAATCATGAAAACAGACCCAGTAATTGTACAGTGGATTATTTTCTTTCCTCCCCAGCAATTAAAAAGAAACAGTAAAATATTGCAATATGGATGTTTTACTTGATGCAGCCAAAGTATTTTCACACAAATCTAATGAGGATCTTGGACTGCATTAAAAAAAAAACACCAAACATGAAAAATTATGATCTGCTGCTTTGAAATACAACCAAATAATACTAGAAATGGTAATATACAGAATAATTAATAATATACCTAGATTTTTAAATTACCTTGCAAACAGCTGCCTGCATAATTGCATCGAATCCTCCTTCTGGAGTGTCTATATTAGCAGAGATTCGCTGTCCTTTCACAATTTCATTGAATTTTTCAGCATCATTTGTTAGTGGCAACACATGTTTGTATCCAAAGGTGGGTAAGCACTCGTATGGTACACTTCTACAAGATAAGTGAGACAGCTTATGGATACTACAGAGTGAAAAATCACTAAAATGGCTACTTCACAAGTCTGTTGGGATTAGTATTTGGTCATATAACTCTTTTCTGTTTCTGAGAGAGATCTAGTGAAAAACTTAAACAAAGAGCATCCAGCGAGGCAGACAATGCAAAAGATTAGGATAAAGCCTGGAAAAATGCCTGCTAGAGCAAATTCCAGCAGTTAACAAGGTGCCATCCTCGCCGTGCTTCCTGCTGTGCCTTATTTTCATACTCAGAAGCACATTAGGATCTATAGTTGCTTAATGACATTCAGAGAGAACCTCCAAGCTGCTGCAGCCCTGCTTCAGGCTGCAGAGCACAGCTTCTCCTCCATGTAGGTTAGGAAAGGGCTAGGGCAGCCTGGGTTGGGGGATTGCTACTAGACCTTAAGGCCAAAAAACCCAGGAAAACAACATTGATGTGTAAATGAAACTGATGTTGCCTTTGAGAGTGTGCCTGCTTAGTATAGCAATGTCATGAAATTTTTACATATGTGTGTATTCTAGCAAATTAAAGAAAAATACATAATTATTCTGTATAGCTCTTTGTTAACCCATTAAGCACATTTGTAACTAGCAGCAAGAACTAAAAAGCAGAGTCACTCTCAGATTTCTCAGTAAGACTCAAGAATTGAATAAGACTCAAGAGACTAATGATTGAAGTATGAAACTAGAAGAATCAAATCTTGTTTCTCAAACTGACTCATTTACAGCTGGAACGGGGCAGAAGTTCCTGTGCTGAGTTGGATTTTATCCTAAAGGTTAATATTTTGACTGAATGTTGGCATGCAAACTAATGTAGGTATTTTCCCTGCTTACCTGCAAGGATTGTTTATTTCTGCAGCTGTAGTTTTGATAAATGGTGAAACTGGTTTTTCAACAAAAGATCCAAACCCCAGTTTGAAGTTGCTTGTCAGTTTTGACATTTCTTTAGATAGAGTTGAACCCAATTCTTTGATTGTATTCAGATCATCATCCATGGAGGCTGACAGATCCATGAGGTAATAGAGATCAATTGGATAATCTTCGGTTCGGCGAACCTTGATCTGTATTGTTTCTTCATGTCCTATTAAGGTCATGGCAAAATGGCATACATATTAGCACAGATGATATGAGAAATTTCTTCATAAACTTATATATGGTGTGAAAATTATCTAGTATTTTAAATCACCAGTAGAACTAACACAACTTGAAAAATTGTCTCTCAACACAAACCTCAAGCAAAGGTCTGAAAAATGAAAAACTGTTCTTTAGCAAAACCATAATCATCAATTTAAAATTGATTGCTATAATTTGAAAAAATACGAGTGTCACTTCAACAGTGTGCAGCTTTAGAAAATTTAAATATGAAGCAAATTAAGACTAAAAGTAGCACTTACTGGACATACGATGCACTTTAGAAATTTAAAGAAAAGTGGAGTGTACATGCAAGTTTTATTCTTGGTTACAACACTATGATATAACTGGGCATCTTCTACATTTCTTTATTCCAAATTTTCTCCAGAAAAAATTCACATCTCCAGGACCTCGAAGCAGTTTTGGAGTATTTCTATAAATGTCATTGGTACCTTGGAAATCCTGAAAGCAAGATTTTTTTGCTGCCTCAGAGACATGTTGTTTGCCAGACCTGTGGGGGTGAGGCACAGGAGCAGGGCTGGGGAGGTGTGGAGGGTTTCCTTACGTTCTCTCCTTGCCATTTCAATGGCAAGAGAACAGAAGAAACAAAAACCAACCAACCAACCAACCAAAAAAAGCTTAACATTTTATGATGTACCCAGCACTTCTGAAAGCATTTTGAACTCAGTTGAACCCAGTTTTAATTTGATGAGTCAATAGATAATTTTGGACTCTATACAGGCTTTTTATCTTCATTCTGTCAAGATTTGTTTTAGATCATTCAGTCTGAGAAGTTTCAGTATACCACACTAGCTGAAAAAAAACCCTCTCATCTATGAACTGAGCGACTTACCTGGTCGTAGCCTGAGAGTTAATTTTTGAGGAGAAATCTGTGTGACGTCAGAATTGTTCTTCTGGGTCACTACAGTTAGAGGCTTGTTTCTGTGTATTTGTACTTCTGAAATGGGAAATTCAATCAAAGTCGACTGGCATCCTTTTGACAAAAGGTTTTCTGGGGTATCACACCTCCCATGAATTCCAGCCGAGTCTGTGTAATTCTAAAGCAAACAGGAGAAGGAATGGATGAGTTAAATGTATTTACTGACCTGCCACCTGTGCCTGGCTGACAAAAGGTCAGTCCAATGCAGGCAAAAGAAACAAAGGTGCGAGTGAAAACTAGTGCAGAAAAAGATCTAGGTGGCACAGAGATTTAAATTTGCCCCTCATGGATCATGTCACACAGGTGTATAATTAATGTAACTCACACCGACTTGTTATCCTGGGAGAAACTGCTCTATTGTTGGGGAATGGGAATTGTGCCACTCATTGCATTTAGCTTCTCTCAGTACTGGGAATGATAACATAAAGCCCCATCAGATGCTGGTTTTCCTGTTGCAAGATTCATCACTTTTTTCCTAAATAATTTTGAACTTAAATGGAACAATATCATCTAATAACAAAAGAGGTCTCACAGATAATAAACTGCTACAAATTTTGTGACAAACTGACAATGAGGTATCCAATGTTTGCTGTTTTTTTCTGACCTACTCTTTCTCCTCAACATTCATTTATTGTGTTTACTGAAGCAGGTAGCAAGTCTTGGTTACCCTGCTTGGTGCCCAATAAGCACCACAGTCTCCCTCCCTTGCTCCTCAGTGCCAGTGGAGCTGCTGGCATGCCCATGTCTACTTGGTTGCATTTGGCCCAGTGTCCTACTTGACCTTCTCCTGTCAAATCCCAGGCCTATCGATATCAGTAGGATAGCTTGCAGTTTATTTTTGTTACTCATTTCAAAGCACTTGATATGCATTCCTTTCCACTACACTGCTGCAGGGTAGGTACAATCCCCACGTAGCGGTAAAGTTAATGGTTAGTTTTACAAAGAGGCTTCTGTGCCTTATTATCAATTCGTAGAGCTATGTCTAGTGTTTAAAAACCTTAAAATCAGTCAGCTGCCTCCTGAACCAGAAACTGCTCTGGCCTGCAAGAACTTTTGACCCAAACCTCAGCAATGTCTGGCAGAAACAGCAACAAAACAGCCAGTTCCTGGCTGATGGTCACAGGCGCACACCATGGGGCTGCCCTTTTCTTCTGGATTTGGGCAAGTAACCTGGAGTTCAGCCATTGACAAATGTCCTCTGAATTCAATCACTGAAAAACTTTCTAGCAAAACAAACCAAATTTACTTTAAACCGATTAAAACCAAAACTGAGACCCTTCTTTCCACCAAAATGTCATCCCTTCATGCCTGAACATTATCAGAGAACTTATATATTTTGGTGGAAGTAATCCTGAGGCACCTGATGGGAAAAGTGGGTTATTTTTCTTCAGACCAAAGCTGATCTCTTTGCTCAGGCAAAACTCTCCCCAACTGCTTCTTGAATACAGTGTGCATTAAATTCATGTTCTATTATAAAACTTTCAGTGAGATACATATAATCTCCTTTGGCTACATATGTGACTTTTCAAAACATGTGAAGAGGTAAACTCATATTTCAAGTATAATTAAAAGATATGGTTTTATCCTACAGAAAGCAGTAGTTTCCTTGGAGGCACTTGTGTTTACTCTGACACTAAAGCCCCTACATCTTTTGCTCTCTGGATGTGTTGTTCTCTAGCAAACAAGTGAATGAGCCTATGAACAAGCAAACAAAAAACCAATCATGTTTACTACTCTGAAGTTTTCAAGAGTTCCCCATTTGTTTGGTTTTAAAAAAAAGAAAAAAATCAATACATGTGTTTCATTTTCGTTTTCTGAAAATATATGGCAGTAGTCAATATTATGTGATCACATTTAATTTCAAGAATATCCTGTTTTGGTTGTTAAGTACAAACAAAATCTACTGCAAACAGAGTAACCTAATGAAAGAAGCGTTTTTTCCCCTTGTAATATTTTTTGCAAACAGTTACTTTTTTAGCAAACTTATTTCTTGAAAATGTGTTGTTTGGTCTTTGTCAGCTACATCAGAAAGCAATATATTAGGTCCATCCTAGGTATCATTTTTCTGTTCAAAACAGCAAAAGCATCAATCAGCAACTATCATAAAAAGATGTACTTTATTTCCGTGTTTTTTTCTGGAAAGATTTCAGTTGTGATAGCTGACTATCTTGCTAACATTAATGAACTAAGACCTAAAATATTAACTAGAAGACCTAGAACACTAACTATGAAATAGGGAGACATTTAGCATCTTTTACAAGTAGAAGTTTTAAAAACAGAGTTATTAAGTGACTTGCCTGGGGTTACACAGAAAGTCTGAAACAGATACATACATAGGAAACAAATCCAGATTTTTTTTTTTAAATCCAAAGTTTTAGGTAAAACACTTGTACCTATATAAAACTAATTTTAAAAGTGACATCATACTTAAAATCAACCACAGATTAATCCTTTGTGAATGTAAACTGACTGAAGCAGCTTCTATTTACACTGTCTGGCCTGGCATGTAATAGGTAAGATGCAGTCTGGTCTCTGACAGGATATCTGGTGCTTCATCAACACTGAGGATTAGTCAGCCCTGAGACTGATGACCTAAGCCTCCGTAATAGCACTTTGATTTCTGCCTTAGATGAGGAAGATTGTGTATTCTTTTTAAAAATAACAAAACAAAACAACATTGAATATTAGACCATAAAGGAGAGATTGAATTCTACTTTTGATCCCCAAGAAGACTTCACTAAGTGCTGCATGCATTACAAAACCACAGGCTGACCCAATGAAGTCAATAATTCATCACTCAGAGCAACTACAAACACTTAAAACCTTACTTTGATTTTTTTTGTGTGTTATCATTTACTTTACCTCTTGAAAACACCAAGCACAGTGTGGTCCGGAAAGCAAACAATCTTCACAAGTCACTGCACTTTCCTGAGAACAGGTCCCTACATTTCAGTCCCAGAAGATACAAGACTATTAATAATGGTTTTAATCATTCAATTTATAAAGAATCCTGTCATTTAAAGAATGTGAGAGGTGAAAAATGTACACATATAATCATGTTTAGGATTACTGATAAGATTCCTTCATAACGGTATTTTCTTTTGTAGAAGACTAACTCTCTAATAAAAATTAAAATCACATAATTTCTGGAAACATACTGATTTTTGCCGATTTTTGAATGCTTTATCTATGACATTCACTGGAAACATGTTACTTGTTTTCTCCAGTGCACTTGGTAAAGTGCTACGTGTGTTTCTGGTAAGATATTTCCAACATAACCAGGGATATTAAACAAACAGATTTACATTCACTCTATATGCTTAAAATTGCTTCACTCAGGTCTGTAGATATTTGATTTTAATTTATTGTACAGGTACCAGTGAAATAGTGTCATATGTATAGATTTAAATTTCTCAGCAGATCCAACAGTGATTATCATAACCAAAATAGCTCAAATGCCTGTCTCTTTCATACAAGTTGTGCTTTGTAATGACCACATAAATGTTAGATGAATTTGCAGGGAGCCCTATGGCAGTCTGACCAGAAAAAAACAACAAAAAAAAAGCCATTGAACAGAAAGGAATGCTTAAATACAGAAGACAGAAAGCTATTTTGTGTCAACTTCAAGCAAGAAAACAATGCAAACAAAAGTACTACCCCTGAGACTTACCTTGAACATAGTTATTTCTTTGCAGAAATAGGACACAGAGGCAAAGCAATTCAATCCCCATTCGTTTTCAGTACTGGCTGCTTGACAAAAAAAAAAAAAAACAAAACAAAACAGTGTTAATTATTGTTGATGTAAAGGTAGAATGTCATAAAAATAATATATTCCTGGAGGGTAAGTTTTCAGTTGTCACCTACACTGAACTGTGAGGAAACTTCAACCCTACCGAGGCAGACCATGAACAAAAGTGAAAACAAGGGTTACCTGGGCAGGTAACGAGGATAAGCTGTGTGTAAAGTAACATGAACATGGTTATCACTTCCTTGTTTTCCTCGACTCCTTATAAGGTATAAGGGGAAAATTAATTCAGGTGAAGACTTCTGTCAATCCCAGTCACTCTGGGTCCTAGAGCAACCCAGCCAAGAGAGTAGATTTTCGTGTGTACGGCAGCTCTTAAAAGGCTTCTCTAATACAATGCTTTTAATTGTTCCCCGAGGGAATGCATTAGGTAGATGGATCGTTATGATTGCCAAGTGAGTATACCTGGAGAGATGTAAAAATCCCATTTTTTCAGATTTCCTGATGTGGAGGGAAACTTGTAAAGGCAACTGTGAAAAAAACAAAAAGCAACTGCTTATTATAATTGAGGACTTGGCTTCAGTAATTCAAGATATAGAGTAAATTTATTTCATTAACATTGCAAACTGAAAGGAAGTACTGCAGTTGTGGGTTTAAAAAAAAATACATAGAAGGAGGAATAATTGCATTTCCAGTTCTGCAAATGACTTGGAAAAAAAATCAGTTTTTAACTCTGTGTAATAAGTGGCCAAATATGCTACAGCACAGATATAACAATATAATAGCTATCTCTTTCCTCCACCCCTAACCTGGAATGAAGGCAAAATATGCATTTCTTATAACTAAAAGGAAATAAAATATCTGATTTGTAGATTTCAGCTCTTCAATCTTTTATGCTCTGCTGTTGTCTGTTTTGAAAATCATATGCTCAGGACAAGTCCTCTCTTATCGTAACAGTCTACAACAGACCCTATACAGTGCCGCCGAAAATTATTTCATCAGCTCTGTTGCTGGCCTTTTTTAATACAGCCAGAAATCCTACCAGATCTAGCTCATAAGAACTAGGTTGCTCTCACTGAGAGAACTGGCAGGATCAGACCTCCCTTTTTCACACTGGTGGTAGCTGCAATCCTGGGGCAGGATGTGACAGTAGGGATGGGTCTATACTAGTTAAACTCAACATGCCTGGAAACATTCCTGGGCATTGAGGCCAACTGGCACAGAAAGACCTGAGTTTATGCTTGCAAATTGCCTATTGGGACCATTCTAGCAACCAAATTGTGCCCAGAAATTGTTTTCAGAGAGTGTTAATTGGAAGAGGTCAAATTCATGCCAGGGAGCATTTTAACAGTTTAATAGCATACTCAATCTCATTCTAGTGCCTGGAAATATTCCCAGACACATCCGATTTTACTAGTATTTACACAGTCTATGGGTAGTTTCATAGCAGCTCGAGCTGGATTACGTCAATCCTACCTTTGCTCTGCCCTTGTGTTCCCACCCCTTTCCTCCTAACAGTACTCCTGTCCAAACAAACAGTGAGCTGATTCAAATTGATCCCATTAAAATCCAGTCACCTTCTGTGGGGAAGGTGGGGAGCTATCTTTCACCTGCATGGGTCCCTTGAGCAGTGTGGTTGCTCCGTCACAAGTGAGTGCCCCAGGTCAAGACAGGGAACAAGACAGGCAGAATTGGCAGGAAACGTGGGAATACATTAGGCTGAATTCAGTCCAGCTTAGGCTGTTGTGGAACCATATCTTAACATTCCTGAGTGTACTTCAACTGGTTTCTACACCTTGGAGTGTCCTTTGTAAGGCACTTGGTCAGCTACAGCAATTTCCTGCAGCATGAAAAATATTGATTAGATTATATTCCCTCAGCTGGTGAAATCGCAGCTCTGTGGGGACACTGTCTGTAAATGTGTAAGGCCAGAAAGAAGTGGAGTCAACTGAAAACGTTTGCTCATATTAAGAAAAAAATCCCCCTGTAAGTGCCATCCAAAACACCTTATTTCCCTGTGTTTAATTTACATTTCTGTACCTGTCCTTTAATAGTGTTGCTGTGTCTACAGCCTTAAGGAGCTCCAAAACCCAGTGCTTTTCCTTTCAATGACTTTGTGGCTCTTACTAGCCCCTGGTAATATAACAACACTTCAAAGCATTTGCTCAGAGGACTTCGTGACAGTCCTTCAGCCACCAAAAGGTAACAGACACCAGCAGCGTCCCTGATTAAGGAGCAGCCAGCTAAACTGCTGGCAATTAGCAATTGTTTATTTGTAGATTCAAGATATCAAACTTTTTAGTGCAGAGAGAATGAATAATAGAGCCTACATAAAATTACAAATTCTGTTTGATATTATCAGTTCCTCACTTGCTTGTGCAGTAATATTTTATATAGGTCTTGGCAAGGACAGCTTGACTAGAGGCTAAGTGCCTGCCTCTGAATGGGATGGCTGCCAAAGACTATCTGAATAAGTCTTGTCTAAATAAAATAACTAAGTTTCTGCAAATTGTTAAGAATAGACCTCCCCAGATTGTCTGGAGAGAATTAAGAAGGAAAAGAAAATAGCAGAACAACCAACCACAAAAATACAGAGGGGAAAAAAAATCCTGGTTGATGTTAAACTGAACATGAGCCAGTC
>WBNH01006343.1:0-74024 GCA_013401255.1 Urocolius indicus | reverse complement strand
TTTTGATTAAAAAAAAAAAAAAAAAAAAAAGCAATTCACAATGAGAAGTTCACCTGACTGGTCAGGTCAGAGTAGAAATAAAAAACTCAGTGATGGGGCACAGGAGGTTAAGAGAGGTCCAGGAAGGAAGACAGCATGTACCTAGAGCACATCTCAGACAAGGCAAGAAAACCTAGTCAGGAAACTGACAAATGATTCTTGTTTTGAAAGGTCACCAAATATCTTCTGTAATACCTCAAGGTAAGTTACCAGGGAATTCCCCTACTAATGCAATGCTTTAACTATTACACATGCTAGAAGAGCAGAATCACAATCCAGAGTAGGCCACACTGGGGCGGGGAGGATGTAAAAGCCTTTGGGGTCCTAGTGTGGCTTGGTTTGACAGCAAGGTTCCCCTTCTTTATAAGGTTTGTAAACCCAAGTCTTGTTTTGTTCACCCAAATTAAACTACTACTACAAAAGGTAGTTTATATTACAGACAGAATACAATTACTGTTTTTTTTCATCAGCCAGCACACATTGATTTTGCAGCAAATTCTGTTCTCAATTAAATGAAGGTTACATTTCTATAATGATACATCGGAACAGAAAGCAGTAGTTTATCTTTCATTATGGACAATGCTGAACAATGCAAGCCTGTGGTTCTTCAAAATATAATAAAATTTGTATAGGATAAAATCTTTAGTGCATTTCCCCCCATATTTGGCACTTTTAATACACGAAGATAGCACAGGAAAATATTCTGTTCATGAAATCGGTCTTTTAAACATTGAATATCAAGGTATAGAAAGCAAGAAAGCAAGATAACATTGAGGACAAGGAATAAGAAATAAACTAAAAACTCTTTCTTTTCCCTATATAATGATATATCTTCTTCTGGCACACTGAGCTGAATCCACAAGTCAGCCTGGTGATGGATCTGTAAAAGTTCCAGAATGGCGTTTGCCTACAGAAGCCTGCCTCACCATTGGCTCATTCAAATCTAAAAATTACTTCATTTTAGAAAAAAATACCAGCCTCTCCTGCTAACAGTGTGAGAATTGATATAACATAATTACAGATTACATAATTACAAGGAGACCAACCCATGTAATTAGTTCCTCTTGTACTAGACAAAACGTGGAAGAGGAGGTATGTTGGCTCCAGTGAAAGCTTATCAGTCAACATAAGAGATCAGTATGTCCCAAGCTTACCAGAGTGAGAAAAAAAACTCTTAATTAGAAGCTGGAGACCTATCTATATGGAGGATTAATTCTTGTAAGTGATCTCACAACCTCACACAAACCCCAGGTTTTAATTCCCAATGCTCTTCTCAGATACTCTCATCCAGAAAGCCTGGAAAAGTACAGAGCAATTTATAATCTGAATGTCCTATAGGCTGAGACAGTTTTTAGAATACTTAGAATGGTGAGGAAAGCATCTCCTGCACTTCAGAAAATATTTCTCTCTCCTTGCCCTTCAGCAGAGAATTTTGTGGGGTCCCCCTTCTATCCGTCATATACATTGACATTTACATCCTCAACCCATCTGTAATAGGCAAAGGGCTACTTACACTCCTTAGGTCAGAGGCAGGTTGTTTTGCATTGGAAACATCTAGTGACTTTACTCTCTCCCTGGTTGGCTTCCAAATTAAATCTGTCTAGAAAGCTACTGATGATCTCTAATCGAGATTTAAAGCAGACTTTAAAGGCTTCGGTCAAATTTTTTAGCCCAAAATATAGCAACTGAAGAATATGAAAAAGTCTACAGAATGTCTCCCAAAGAAGACATGTGTTCTGTAACTGCACAGTCAAGTGCTTCCGGACTCTGGGACCAGCAGAAATGGAAGGCATTTTCTTCAGAAAAAGTCTACCCAGAAATATCCCTCAGCAGCCTGACAGACCCAGTTCCAAAGAACAGCAATGACAGATGTTTCAGAGGATGCCTGTCAATTAGCTAAGTAACGAAGCCCCAGAAAAACACTTTCAAGCTTGAAACTTAGCTTAATCTCCAAGGAACTAGAGGTGATTTGAGTAGCCACATAATGGCGTAAATATCCTGCAAACAGGACAATCCAGCACAGACAGATAAACACTGCAATGACACTGGAAAGGCTGTCCTGTCTCTGTCTTCCCTGCAGCACAGATCCAAACAATACTTTAGGAAAAGTTGGCAAAAGCACTTAAACAGGAAGCAATAATCCCCAACAAACAATTGTATTTAATGGGGAAAGTCACAGTGATGGTGAATGTGACTAATCAGTAGTTCTTATCTTTTTTTTCTTGATCTTTTTTTCTAGATCTAAACCAGTAGTTCCATCTATCATGTGTAAAACACATAAATGCCTCTGAATTTACACATTTAAAATGCCAGTTGCTATTTGCTATCTCTTCCTTTGTTAATCAGTATGGTGAGAGATGGGTACTGGTCCAACAAGAAAGGACCTCAGTCTAAAGAAACCATTATAAGCATTCAGGTTTTGTGTATACAAAATTAAGCCTGCAGTAAGCAAAGGTCTAAATGTACAGTGACTGAGCTGCTTCACTCCAGCTCCCATGATTTCAGGTGTACTAATATCATACCCCTTTAGGGGTCTGGGACCAAAACACTGCTGTGTAGGGTAAGCCACAGAGCCCATCAAAGATGGGGGCAGGCCAATGTGTTTGCTAGAACTGCTAAACGTGATGGAGAATGGCATTAGAAGTAGACGAGGGGTGTTTGTAGCTGCTTCCAGAGGATCACAGGAACCAGAGTCACACAGAGGAAAGGAATTTTTCGCCTCCAGCTCTGATTAAAGTTGGGTGTTGGAGATTCCTGATTCAGGCCATGATTCATGCTCTGGTCTCTCATTTCCAGAACAGTGCACTGCTGTTAGATAAGGGAAGAAAATGAAGTCAACAACCTACCTCTCAACAAAGAGAGAGGAAGAGTAGGAAGAAGGATGAATTGCTCACCAACTGTGCAGTGAACAACAGGCAGGCAACCCAGGGTGTTTCCAGCTTGTATTTACTTTGCCTGCAGCTCTGATCCAGCCAGTTCCAGCCAAGGGTGTGAGCAAACCTTTGTCCTCAATTTCCTTCATGTGGGTGAGCACCTTGAAAGAGTTGTTTGCTTTTCATATTTGAATACACTCTCACACTCAAAGTGAAACAATCAAACCTCTGAAAGGCAGAAGGGCTCAGGTGGAACTTATGGGAACAGCATTCAAATGGGAACAGCATTCAAATGGGAACTGCCAGACAGCCAGCTCATGGCACCCAAAACATGCCAGGCATTCTCACACAGCATATTGAATCTACCCTCACTTTTGGTACACCTTGTTCTCTTTATGCCATACATAAAATCTATCCTCAGAAAGGTACACCTTATTCTCCCTATGCTATAAAAGCCTGGTTCTGGGGCACCAGATCAAGCACCTCCATTTAGTGCTGGTGCAAAGTTGAACATATCAGTGATAGGAATCAGGCTGAGCTCCACCTCCACAACAACTCCTGCATTTCAGCTGAAGTGCTCGCTGTAATTTACTCCCTAATCTAAATAAGCATTTAGATTAATGCTAATTACCAACTGGACCTGCTGGTCCCTGTTACAGAAGGGTCAATGACAGTCCTGGCTATAGCAGCACCAAGAGAAACAGAAAGCTTCAGCACGGTCCTGCAGCAGGCTGGGCCAGGTGACAGCACAGAGAAAGGACTTCCTTTTGAAAAAGTCATTAGAGTTGTGTCAACACAGTATATTCAGGTCTGATTCAGCCAGATCTATATTCTAAACTACTGAGCTGAGTATAAAACACTTGTAAAAAGTGATTTGACTCTGGCTTTACACACAGAAAATAAATGTATTTTACAGTTGATCTTGCTGTACTTAGACCTGCAGAAGTCCAGTGCTTTGCTGAAACACACAGTTTGAGTAAGGTTAATCTAGAATAATCAAAACAGATAAGCATTTTTATCTCAGCACCCAAACAGCTGTTGAAAACTGAGGAAAAAGTGATCAGGCACTGGCTGAAAGCAGCTACATTTCTGAACCTTTCCAGGAGCTATTCTGAACTTGGTCTCCAGGGTTTCTGTTTACAGGCAGGCTGCGTTCGGTGCAGGCTCTTGCTGGAAACACGGCTGACGGAGGGTTTCAGCAGCTCTGTGTGCAGGGTGCTGCCACCTGACGGCCACTCTTCTCTTCTGGAGTAGAGAAGTTAGTTCTTTAAAGCTTAGCGGTAAAAAGACGCTCAGATACTTACCGCCCTACTATATTTTAGCAATGTTTTGCCTTGCTGCATATGTGAAGATCTTTGGAGATGATCTTATCTTTGTTAAACAACTTGGTCATTTATGTTATTTTACAGTTATAATTTTTTGTTAGTGTGCTTTTTACAAGTTCTCTTGTCATCTGTCACAATGAACAGAGCATCACTTCTTGTGTCTTTGTTATAAGCTCAGTTACATCACTCTGAAGAGTCAGAAATTGTTTCTGACATCTTTGTCAGTATAAATTATTACTGTCTTTTGCAAATCTTGCCTTATTGTTACACATATCTTTTAAAGAAAATAGCAAGAAGGAAATTTAAATCAACAGTGTTCTCATTTAAACAGAAATATTAGTGTTTCTACAATTCTTCTTAAGGAACTGGCAAAAACTTGATATTTTATACCAAGATAAACTCATGGAGGAGCAAGAACATGAGAAGAGAACCACCTTTAAATAAAAATAAACCCTACTAAATCAATTTTGAGTTATTTTGGCTGAGTAGCATAAAAAAGATAAGACAAGGCGGATTCTCCTTAACAATCAAAATCTTCAAACATGTAAATACTATTAATAATATTTGATCCAATCATATCTTATGCTTCTTATTTGCTTACAACTTCATTGTCATGCTTTGGTTGAACACTTAGCATGCAGATTATCATATTTTTAAGCAACTTTAAAACAATTTAAGTCTTAATATTTTGTAGCATATCACAGGTAACCATGGAGTCACACTTTCCATCTAATACAATAAACTACAAAAATCCTTATGCCACAATAGCACAAAATAGAGGGCATAGCACTGCAAAGGACCTCATAGATACTGAAAAAGCATCCTTTCACCTCACACAGCTGTCTTGTTAAACTTATTAAAAGCCACCATAAGACTACTCAGACTGTTTATCTCCCTGGCAGAGAGGCAAATTAAAAGTGTCTCTACTCACCTTTATGGTATATGCAAGAACTATGTGAATTCTCGATTATCCAATTTGCAAACAAGTTCCATTTTACTGTGATACCCTTACGTACAGTGGTTTGTTCCTGTCACTCTTACTAGAAGACTGTTTCAGACATCACTCTTCTCATGGCTGGAAACCTTCTAAGCTCCAGCCTGGATGGACAAACTTTCAATTTATATCCATTTGTTTTAATGACAACATTGTCTGGTAACTTAAATAACTCTTTCCTTTCCTAGTATTTGCCCTGCCCTTCTTTCCCCTCCTCTTGATATATTTATAGAAAGCAATTCTATATCCCTCATTCTTTGTTTTCTCCTGTACTACTTCTCTACATTTCTTTCACTGCTCTTTCCTAATTATAGGTGACAAACTCTTCACAATACACCCAAAGAGCTTTGTCCAGTGCCTTCTATGTCTGTATTTACGTATCCTGTCTTATCTCCTGCATCAAATCTAGGGAGGATAATTTTTACCTTTGTCATGGCTCTAGCCCAGTTCTCTCAGCATCCTTCTACAACTGACCAAAGCATTATGGTCTTTCTCTTGCCCAAGTGATAAGCCACAATTTCCACTCAATTTGTGTGTGATCTGGCACTTGTGCTATTAAATTCTACCCCACACCTCCAACTCTCAAGTTTCCCCACAATTTATACAATTTCATAATGCCATGGATGTTTTTCCTCATCTAAGCATTCACTTTTAACAGCAACAAAAGTATTAATACTTTCAGAGACTAAGTGAAACTGTGATGTCTGAAAATCTCTACCCAACTCCAGGCTGCTCAATAATTCTCTACACAGAACAGATGGTATCCAGTATACATTTCCTCTGTCCTTATACATTGTATTAAACATCTATTGCTTTCATCCATTTTCTCCTTTTTAACTCCACACCCTTATTTATTGTTTCTTACAAAAGTGTGTCCAAAATTTCCACAGTACTAAGATCAGATTAATGATGATGATGTAGATGTGAGGTCACTTGTTCCTCAGCTCCTCTCTCTCCTTTCTTTTGCCAGATATTTTAAGAAGAACTAGCCCTTGTACTTGGAAATTAGTTTACTCATTCTTCCAGAATTTTAGGATAAATGATAGATATCATTCCACTATGGGCCTACTATACTCTGGATTTAGTTTTCAAGTTTGTAAATGTTAGCTTTTGTTTCTACAGATTCTTGGCACTCTGATTCTTTTTTTCTCCATGATCTATACCATCCTCTTCACAGAAAGGAAGGAAGAAAGAAGGAAGGAAGAAAGAAGGAAAGAAAGAAAGAATTTATTTGGTTTGGGCAGTATCTTTCATCTGCACCCTCTTCATTTCACATACATTTTATTTACAGATGGTAAGTCTGCAAACTTAGCAAATCTGACTGCACCTTCTGCTTCTTGCTTCCCAAAATACTCTTCTCATTGATCATCTGATAAGGTGGGGTTTTCTTCCCTTGTGATTTTCACTCTCTTTGCTCACTCCTAATATCTTGTTTTGGAAGGTTTTATTCATCCAATAACGTGTGAACACCCTTACAGTGCAAAGTTCAGATTTTAAAAATATTATTTGAATTAAAGAAATTCTAATACTCAGATTTGGAACCTTCACCTACTTGACAACACTAACGAGTTCCTTTAGGTACAACACTTCAGAAGGATAAATTTGGGGGAGATAACAGGCCTATTCTTGTTTATTCTTTCACTTATTTTCAATTTAATCAAGTTGGGATAACTTTAGCTAGGTTATTTTTTACAACCAGCTGCTCTATGTCATCACTACCTAACAAAGACTACCTAGAATAGCATCATGGTAGTCCATTGACTGCTTAGTGATGAAATTTCGCAGCTATTACACCCTGGAATAACAGGCTCCACTGTTATCAGCAACATTTGCTTTATACTCTATTTCTGAGCAGTTACAATCTCCTGCAATGAGGCAATGCTTGGAAGTTTCTCTTTCATGCTTGTAGTCATCTGTGTTAGATCTATGAGCAACAGTTCCTTAGCGGTCCTTCAGAAGACTTTTAGTTGGATAAATTCTATTCTGCCCATGCCACCTCTCTCTGCCTCTTCAGGCAACTTTGTTGTTACCAAGTGATGCCTCTGTACCTCTGTCTTTATTTCTGTCAACTGTGTATACATTGGTTTAAGTGCATTTCAGCCTTAGAATACCCATCCACTGTACTTTGTTATTCTTGGAAGACTGGGGTCTTGCTGGATGTTGCAGTTCTTGCCTCTGTGCACAATTTTTTTACACAAACATCTCAACTCATCTTCTAGCATCATGTGCAATTTTTTTTCTAAATTTTGTTGCTCACATCCCTTTATTCATGACATCCAGGCTATTCACACCATGTTATTATTGATTTTTCCTGTCCATTTGGTCCCCTCTGATACTTCTTTCTCTGCAATATATTCACAGGTTTCTGCTTTGCACAACCAGGCATGGAAGTTACTTACAAGTGTCTCCCACCCTTCTCTTAGCTTATCTTCTCCTTAGCTCTCCACCCTATTCCCTAGTTTACAACCCTTTTACTGATTATACTGATATACAAATATATATTGTTATCAAGTATTATTTTGTAGTGTGCTACATGATGCAACCATATTGTTCTATAGTGACATCGATGATAGCAATCTTGCTTCCAGAAGATTAATACCACATTTGCTCCAAAAGAATTCATCTTGGGTGAAAATCCTCTTTCCTCTCAAAAGTTAAATGCCTTGTAACCCTCCTCATAACAGCAATTCTTAGGACATCTGCTGCTCTTTATTATCTTGCGTGCTTTAACACACCCTCTTCAGGAATGAAATGCTGCAGTGGGAGCTTTCCTTCAGAACAAATCTACCCTCAGTTTTCTCCTGTTCTGTGGTCTTCTCAGTGCCCCCTCCTTCAGTCTTTTATCCTACAATGTGAGCTGGTACAAAGTTATATTTCATCCCAGAGATGATTGCGTTGCCACGGATGCTAAAATGGCTTCTATTTTATAAATGGAATAAATAATAAAACTACATCTGCCTGGAATACAATAATTTTAGCTTGAAAATATGCTGCAATAGTACTGCTGACTTCACATTTTTGGGGCAGCTTTAAAAATAGCTTCAGTTGAAAGAAATGTATTTTTGAATGGAAGAGATAAAATAAAATCTTGAATACACTTCTGAACTTGAGTAACCATGTGAGATGTCTCATCAGTTGTCCTGGAGATATTTTAGTCATTGGGAGTTAATCATTACCTGAAACTATGGGAAAAAGCAATTCAAAGTCAATCTACAATACAGTGCTGTGTTAGGGCAGCAATGCAGACATTGAGTCATAGCTGTCAGTTTTTCACTATACTTCAGCCAGTTATGATGTGATTCTTTCCAACATTATTCTTACTTTTGATTTACAGTAAGATACTGATCTGGTGGATGAGGCTCTCTCAATTAGAGCAAGATCTTGCCCATCCTAATCAGGAGAGAAGTTTGAGTGCCTAAGTACATTGTATGAAAAATATACATGAGGGTAAAGAAGTTGATGAGTTAACATTCACTTCGAAGAGGCATCTGAACACCCTTTTACGTCAGAGCATAACAGCTGTGCTCAGTAATGTCTGAGAGCAACAGGAGAGACCAAGGAATAATTCAAACAGATCAAACACTGGTGCTATGATTGTGCCCGGAGACCGTGCCAAGCCATGAATGTGCTTATAAGCAAACCTCCAGGGAACAGCAATTGTGGCTGTAGGGCTGAATGAAACACAGGAGCTGCCTTACTCTGCATTTTCTATAGGCACAGACTAGAGCAAACTGGTTTCTAATACATCAAGTGCTTACTGCTATGCAGAAGAAATCTGGGCAAGAAAAAGTCAATCCAACATATTGTTTATTCATTTTATTTTTCTACTGTCATTCTGGACTTCAATGCTATTGAAGTTCCTTTCTTGCTCTGCAATGCGTGAACTTTCTTGCATGTAGGAAAAACACAAATGCCTCTCGGCCTGTGCATGTTAACCTGAAGATCGAAGGGGGATGGCTACATGACCTACAGGTTAAAGCAAGGTAATCTAATAAATAGTGCCAGCAGTAGACTGAACAGAATCACACACAGAATCACAGAATGTTAGGCTTTGGAAGGGACCTCTAGTCCAATCCCACTGCTAAAGCAGGTTAATATGCTAATAATGTCTTGTGGAAAGTACATATTTATAACGTTCTCAGGATACCATCCTTTTCTGTCTCATTTTGTGAAAGTCAATCGATATTTATGGTTTGAACATATGCAAAAGCAAACAAAAATCACTGAAGTTATCCATTCAAGACTGTGCTGACACACAGCTACTCTTGATGCCTGTACAGTCATATAACTGATAAAACCACTCATTTTTACTAGGTCTCCTTCCTCAGCAGCTTGCTCACATGGAGTGAGAAATCCTTTCTTTTTCCTTCATCTTGAATTGATATTTATTTTCCCATGCTCTACCAACTGATTCATCTTTATGACTTTTATAGCAGTGTTTTTCTTTTCTTGCCCGGTCTCTTCAAAAATCCCCTCTCAGGTTTATTTGTTATGCTTGTGTGTGGAGCAACGATAGTTTGATTTAGCTGGTGCTTACATGTTAACAAAGCTTTAAACACTCAGGCTTTTGCTTACATTCTTCTAAGGTCACAGTCCTCATAGTATACAGTTTTCTTTATAATTCTGATACTATGCTGCTTCTGATGTTATAGTGATGCTTAAGGAAGATTGTTCCTTGGAAGAAACTACTCCTCTTTACAACCAGAATGAGTCCAGGCTCAGGGTCAGACATCACAAGCTCCAACCTGAGCAGCCTTCTGGGCTGAAGATATTCCTTAGTGCAGCACTTGTGGGAGAAATCTGCCAATCTCTTTCTGTTTAAAATGTCTATTTATACTCTGATTAACAGCACAGACATCACAGAGTCCTTGATTCGATTCTACAAGGACAGCGGGTAAATACTGCAAGAAAATTAACAGTCTTATGTCGGGAACAGGGGATTTCCAAATCTGGGCCTGAAAGTCTGGGTGGAAGACAGCCAAGCACAAGAGGTGTGGAAGCCAGGAAAAGGTCAGAGAGGGAGCAAAGCTTTCTGAAGCTGATTTTAAACAACCATTTGAGGTATTTTCTGTGGTTTTGATACCCATTACTACTGAATGAGAGGAATTGCTTCTAGCATGGTACCATGAAACCAAAGGGGACCAGATGATCTGAACCAGGGGATCTGATGATGAGGATCATCATTACAAGTAAGTTTTCTGCCCTGGGGAAGGACAGCAGCATTTACTCTCTAGATAGTTCTTCTAAAGGAGGAAAAAAACAATCTCTATGTGACTTTAATAAGACACCTCTGCAGACATAGCCCAGAGGCTTTATCATAGGATTGCTGTTCTTAGGTAATCTGGCAGGGTCTCATTTCAGGGGCAGCTAGTGCTAAATAAAACCTCATTTTGACGAGGTTCTACCTCATGGCTGACAAGCCTGCAGATGGCCAAGTGCTGCTCTGTCACAGCCTTCAGACTGTCTGGGTGCCAGCAATGGGAAATAAACAGTCAAGGAGAAATTTGGCCTCAGGTTTGCACCTTAGGACACCTGAGTAAAGGATGAGAACTGCTGCAATGGCAGCACTGCTCCAACTTTGCTAGTCAGCTGAACTCAGCCCAGTTCCTTTGATTGTTACTGGGAGAAAGTGCTGAGCAAGTATATGGGGAAAATCTGATGCATTAGTTTGTATTTTCTTATGTACAGGATACCAGAGAGCAAGTTGTATGAAAGGTTTGGGTAACACTGAGATGCTGACCAGGTCACAGAAGTTTAAGCAGCATATTTCTATCTCTATAAACTTTCAAAATGAAATGTTTTGAATGACAGGACAGACACCTTATGAATTTCCCCAAGTCTCTTCACTCTTAACAGATAGTGTGAATATTTTAATTAAAGCTTTGACAGAGAAGTAGATCAGGACTACTGTATCATTTTCCTTTCATGGCATGCTTCAGCAAGCTGATGCAGATTGCTGGGTCGATGAGATATATCAATATTATAAGACACACCATGTGTCACGCCAAACACATTAAAGGCTGACATTAAATTTTAATATAGGACATGAATCACTCAAACTTATTCAGCCATCCAGAATTAATACAAAAAGTAGGAGTAACAGGGGCCTTTTTTTTTTTTTTTGTTTCAGTTTTATATAAGCAGAAGAATGAGACATCTGAACAAAGATTCATACCAGAGAACACCTTTAGCTCTGCTTACATAGAAATGATTCAGATCACGGCACAGAAACAACATTTGCATTTTGCTGAAGCTATCTCACTGTAGCTTCCTGAGAAGTAAAATGTTGACAACTTGATTTGAGGGGAGAGTATTAAGAATATCAGGTCTGGTAAAAAGATCTGTGTATATTAAAAAAACCCTCGTCCATTAAAAAAAGCTCCCCCACATCTCCCAAAGAAAGAACAGATAATGTTCAAGCTTTATGCAACTTATCTCAATTTTTCTCTTTTCATCATTTGTTGATATCATCAGCTAAAGTCTCTTAGAAGGGTGTTAATCTGTAAAATCATTGTGGGTAAGATCTCAGCCACACAACTCAGCCACTGAAGTGACTCACTGCACTGAATAGCCCTTGAAGTGACTGGCACTAACAAGGACTGTATATTCTACAAATTGTAAAAAAATATTTCAGTGATGTTACCTATTTTAGACAATATGTTATCATGATTCATATTTTCTTTATCTGGCTTTATTTTTTCTGATTTCATCCATTATATATCTCACTTCTGTCTAGGCCAACACACAACTCCTTACAAAAATACGAGCTTAGTCATACCTAAATGTGAAAGCTCAGCTGGGCAAATAGGTGATGTTCTCTATTATTTTTCATCTGATTAGCAGTTTCTCTTTCTATTTAAGTGGTATGAAAATATCTTTTTCTCAAAAAAAAAAAGCTTTATTTTTCTCTCCTTATTGCAGGATGAGCATAGATGAAATATCTGTTATGATGTGCACTGTAGGCTATTATTAAAAATACTTGCTACAATGAGATTACTCACCCACTTTCTACACATTTCTGGCAAGCCTCTGGTACCTCAAAACTCATGTCTATCACTGAGGACAGCACAGAAGCACTCACAGAGTTCTACAGCTCTGCCAGAAGGGAGAGGACCCTTTTTTGGCATCCTGAATAATGGTAGATCTAGACCAAAAGACCATTGTTCAAGAAATGGCACAATCATCAGAGATGGTGGCAGAATAAAAGAAGTGCTGAGAGTGTTGCAACCAGAGACGCAAGTAACAAGTCTATTCATAGCAGTGCTTTTCCCCAGGGAATGGTGTCTTGCAAGTGACTTCATTAGCTGCTGACAGCAGACAGGCTGCACCACGCTGGGAGTGAAAGGAAAGTGCTCATCAGATGGCCCCAGTCGCAACTGAGGAAATACACAGAGGAGATAACTGGAAAGCATGGTGCTTTCATCACTGTTCAGAAGTAAGTCACATCCCTAAATATAATGCTCTACTCCTTTTCCTTCAGGAGGGCAATCTTCTCAGGTAAGGATTCACAATTGCGCAAAAGGTGCTGCTGTCAATTCAACATGCTCCTATAAACTTCCCAGGCTATGAAAGATGGGGTATGAATTCCAGATCAGTTGCTAATTGTAAGGAAAATCCCCAAATATCTTGGTATTTGTTACTTTTAATAGTCAAGAGAAGTCACCTACCAAGCCATGTCATCTGACACTCGATGCCGTGCTGTGTTTGTTCTCTCAACATGGCATGCGATAAAACTGTCCTCACTGCTGGCCAGCAGGACCTGTGCTCCCTTCAGTGTCTGCAGCACATGTACTCACAGAAATGGGATTGCACAGCCCAAACTATCTCTGTTCTTATAATCAGGGATCCCCACCCCCTCCACAAGCTTAGTAACATCCATCCTGAGCAAATAAATCCTGAGGGGGTTTGCCTGCACTTGCTCTCCACACCATGATAACAGCTAAATAACAGCTGATAGCTGAAACATAAGATTTTCTTCACACAGTTACTTCCTCTTTTCCTTCAAAAACAGATAGAAAGCCTTACCTGACATTACCTGAGCATCTTTCAGGTGTAGAGCAGACTCTCTGACAATGCAGTTGTCCTTGCACTGAAGCTCAGCTTTCCACTGGATCAGAGAGAGCTTCTCTTTCTTCATATGGCACCTGCCTTGCTCCTTGCCAGCCCTGAAGCCTCCCTTCTCAAAAGCACACCACCTCTCTGCTCCTTCTAACTTTGGCTATTTTTTGCAAATTCTTCAGGCTCACTGGGTGTCTGTGTTTCAAATGTTAATACCTTGATTATTGACTTGCTTTAGCTGGTTTCCTACTCTCCAAATCCTATCTCCTCTAGATAAAGAAAACTGGCCTAAAATGCCATTAGTCAAAAGTCCTATTCTTCCCACACGAAAGGCGAATAGTCCTTCATAACCAAGCGGGCTATTTATAGGAATGGTGACAGTGTGTCTAATTCCACAGTACAATGGGCATGAGGCAGTCCACACGAGACATGATGATAGAGGCTGTTCATAAAATCACAACAGGAATTCGTGTGCTGTACGTCAATAGTGATTTAAGCAACCACTTTCTTTCCTCCCTCCAGAGAAAAGAAAAGCCCCTTTTAGCACAGAGACACATAGCACAATGTCACTGTAACAATTAATCCATTATTACCCATAAGAGTACTGTTGAAGCAATTCTGAGTTTTTTAGAGTTTTATATTCATTATAATCCTAATCCACTCTCCTTCTGCAATTCAGTGCTCCCACTTCTCTCACCTTTACTTTCTGCCCAGGTCACACAAAATTTCCGAAGGTGCTTCTCAATAAACCATATTGCAGGTTCATCTTAACAGGCATAAAACTAGGTTCTTTGATCTAAGTAGCAGAATACAATTAGTTTGGGATAAACAACAGAGGAATACCAGACCAGCCCCAGACAAAGCTAGAAATGGCAGAGGCAGAACTACCTCAGGGGATGAAAAAGGAAACATAACCAGCCATGTTGTGAATCAGAGCAGCAAACAGCTATAATACTCTCTTCTAAGATACTAAGTCAGAAGCTAGGCATAAAGAGCAGAAGCATCCCAGTGGAGAGATTATCTCCCTGGGCAGAAGATGAGGAGCTGGAGGAACACTTCAAGGAAAAGGAAAACACAGAGAAAGTAGGCAGGAATGAAAAGGGGCTCTAATGATGAGTTAGAGGTGCACTTAGTGGAGGATTAGGAAAACCTGAGAAAAGGCAGGGAAAGGGCATTACTTGGAACAGGGCTAGGAGCTGTGGTTCTTGAGGCACCCTGTAGTTGCACAGCAGGGTTATAAACCCACTAGCCCCTTCTCCATAGCCAGATTGTCCTGCTACAGGGGCAGACGTGCACGATGCAGCCTCCATGGACCTCAGCCCCAGTACTGCCTCTTTCCCTCTATAAAATTACCACCCCATATGCAAGTAGAAGATAACAATCAGTTCATCTCCACCCTCCCTCATTATGCCCACCCCATGCTGTCTGAAGCACAGACCTTGGGGCTGATACACACAGGTGGAGAAGCAAAGGGGCTCTGCGCTGACTCTCCTCATGCTGCAAACATATGGGGTGTGCTGCCACAGAATGAACACCCCATATTGTCCTCTCCCCCTCCCTGCCTTCAAGGAAATGAAATCTCTCAGTGCTTCACTCACCTTGTTTGTGACTGTGAGTGACTCTCATTGCTGAGCTGCTGGCATAGCCCTTGCCTCTCTTGGAAGGTGAGTGATGTGGGGTGACACAGGACACTCACACAAAGCTCTTACACACTCCAGCTCTGCTCAACTTGTCCCTGTTTTGAGCCACCTTCAGATGGGGCAGGCTGAGCTGCAGTGTGGCACTTGGTCAGGATCATGCCTGGAGAGCAGACCTCAGGGAAGAGCACTTTGGGCACCACTGGATGTTACTTTTTTAATGTAGTGTCACTCATGCCTGTGTCTGCTTTTTGCCTTGGGCTGGAGATGGCTCTGTGTTCAGTCCAGCCCATGCTGAGATCTGAAAGGACAGTGGTGGAAGACAATTTCCTCCAAGACCATTTGAGTTGCACTGGTGTTTCAAAGGGAAGGGAGAGAGGAACAAATGGCAAGCAGAAGAGTTTCAGAGAGCTGAGCATGGACCCAAGGTAGAATTGATAGGAGATAAAGTAAGGCCAGAGTGAGAGTTGTAGGTTATACTGGAAGAGTCCATTAGAATCAGATGAAAAAATCAGCACAGGACATATTTTACTCTGAAGGAATAGTAACACTTCTTGCCTCTCTTAAACCCACCTCATGGCTTTTCAATGATATACCCCTGGAAGCTAATTAGGGCCTAAAGTTGTAAACTGGCAGTTGATTAGGAGGCTAGAAGAGCCTGGAGAACACAGATGTGGCAGGATGCAGCAAGGAGTTCCATGAAATGAGAGGCACTTCCCTGCCCTCCCCTGTTTCTGGCTGTCAGTTGCAGTTAGTCAGAAACACTGTGTCATAAATTGCTTTGGGAAGCCACGTCTGGCACAAGGGGTCACTGAGCTGTGTCCCCATGATGCGCCAAGAGCACTAACAGTTCCTGGCAGCGTGAGGTGAGGGGCAGAGAACTCCCGCAACCTCACGCAAACCCAGCAGCCTCACCCCATGAAGCAGACACTCATATGCATTTATAGCTGTCTCTACAGTACAAATCATAAAGCCCATTTTCCTGAGCTTTTACTGTCAGTATGGCACCAGGACTGTGACACACGAGGGAATTCTGTTACTTGCTCTTAAAAATGGAATTTAAATGTCTAGAGATTGACTTTGCAATAAAATTTCTTTACTGAACATCTGGGCCATGTTCAGTACAGTGGAAAAGTACAATATACCATTATGATCAGTTTATCATAAAAGTACCATTAATTTATCAAACGATATTAGACCAAGACTTACAGATACCAGGTAATTTATTAGATCTGAGAGGATTGTTTCTTGGTTTTAGTATTTTTATTTACTTAAATAAATGTAGTCTCTTCCTAAGTGCACCTTGCCAAAGCTTAATTTCAGGAGAGTGTTTCTAGCTACATTTTTAGCACATTATTCTTTTGTAGAATCATAGAATCATTTTGGTTAGAAATGATGTTTTAGACCATCAAGTCCCACCACTAACCCTTAACACTGCTGAGCTCACCACTTAAACACATCCTTATGTACTTTCACTTTCTTCTTTAATCTGATGAGACAATGCAGACTCTGACCAGCCAGAATGCCAGACATACGTTGGCGAGAGCAGAATATCCTCATTTCTCCTTAGTTTATATATGGGTCACACACTCGTGCAACTCAGGTTGGCAGTACATTGTTGTGGCACTTACCTTTTGTGCACCAATTTAATATTGAGGTTGCTGCAAATGATAACCAAGAGCTGTCCTTGTCCTGTAGCTTGAATCTGCTTTACCTTTTTGGAGGAAACACTACATAAGCAATCAAGTGAGCTGAATTTAGACTTTGATACCTAGGTTTGCTATCTCACAGTGGGTCCGAGTCAAGATTAATAAAGCAATGGACATGAACAGAATTAGTATGATTGATGGCTCTGGGAAAATAATTTTTAAAGATGTCTTGCTAGCAGTACCTGAAAATGCATTTCGGGGCTTTTTGAATAATGTAAAAAATTCACATGAAAAGAGAAAGACTGAGCCCTTCCAATAGAGACAGTTGGATTTTGCCTTTGGGTCCTGGAAAAATATATTGCTAATAACTAGAACCGTGTTTGTCCTTAGATATGTACCCCAGGGAAAAACGAGTCGCAGTAGTAGCAACTCATTACCATAATTTGTCTATTTTGTTCATCCAGGCACAGAATTAAAAGATTAATTTCCTTCTTCAATAAAGATCTGAGGCCAGATTCATCCCATATATAATTCTGTAACTTTGGATCCTGTTGATCAATTATGTTTCTAAGTAATCCGTAAGGATCAAGAGTCATGGAAAGTTGGAGGGGAAAGGGGATGTTCATTAAACACAACTACATGTGCCTTAATGCACAAACAGTAAGATCACAAAATATTTTTCCTGTAATAAAATGCAGCCCATCCTCATCTCCAGAATTTTCTCCACTGCTTTTCTTCAGAGCAAATATTTATTGATAATATGTTTCCCTGAACTAGGTAAAACTGGCAGCTGCAAGAACGGTGGTGGTAAACTGAAGGGTCTAAGGTGCAATGAAAAATGTACATGTAAAACTATTTTTGACAAGTTTAAATCGAATGCCCACCTCATTGACTGTATTGCATTTGCATAGATACATCCCTGAGAGCAAAAGCAGCGGCTGCCTGACATAAAAAGTCTAGATACAGAAGCCAAACAAACTCTCATCTGAGGACTTTCTCAGTTAAACGTGGAGCATAAACTCATGTATGCCCTTGCTCTGCAAAATTTAGTAATAGAAGTACCTAAATATTTTATAGGACAAATTCTTCTGATGAATATTTATTTAAGATGACCAGAAATCTCAGACCTGTGTTCCTGAAGATATTTACTTAATCTGTGGCTAAAACTTTGGGTCAGTGCTAAACTAAGTCTTATGTCACTTTAGATCATGATAGGCAAATATTGCCTGTACTTGATTTGTAGATATGATAGATGTTGGAGGTGGTGGAAGGGGTTTATGTACTATTACTTCCATGACAGTGCTAACTCAAATGAGAAACATAACTTTGTGGCAGAAATTGCACAAATATCATTAGCTGCAACTCATACCCAGGAATTCAACACAGGTGAATTAATTCCACAGCAACAGAGGTAAATTTTGGAGTACATGCTGTGCACAGAAGCTGCTACAAAGGTGGCATGGCAGTGTGAAGGGGCTCGAAGCATGATGGAGTCTGTGGGTAAATAGCAGCAGAAGAGAGTAGGGACTAAGCATGAGCTTTGTGATTATACAGGAGTGAAGGAGCTTCACTTCTGCTCTTTGGCAAGGGGACTGTTAAGCACTGTGCTGAGGCCAAATGCAGGCACTCCTTAGAGTCTGCCCCAGACCATGTACAGTGTCATAAATTGCTATTCAGAACAGAATCTAGTATGAAATATATATAGCCATAACCCTGAGTGGAGTTTAATGAAGTACAGTGTTACTAGTCTGAGAGTATTAATAAGGAGAATTTGGATCAGTCCAACTATAATTTTCATAATTATTAAAACAGTTAACTATTGTACCATGCAGTGAACTATTACAGGTGTCATGTGGGACTCCACCACAGGTTGACAGACACCACAGATCATTTCAGTATAATGCTTTACAATTGCTGTTTTCCAATAATTTTTAATGCAGTAAAGTATCTGAAATAGCCAGAATGACTTTTCAGCTGCATAAATGGACTATGAACTTCATTCATGTTAAAAAAAATAAAAGCCCTTAAAACGATGCATAGTTACAGCAATTTGACATAATAGCTGCCTTTCAAGCATTTATTTTCATAGCCAAATCAACTCGTGAAAAACACAAAAAAGGACATGCCAGTAAACCTTTTGTGTCATTTACACAAATTACCAAAAGAAACAAGCATTTATAAACTCATCTGTATTTCAGAATGAATTGTGTTCACCTTTGCAGTCAGCATGAGTATTTTACCATGAAACTTGTTGGAACCACAGAGTAATTATTTAAAAATAAAATTCTAATTCATCAGTTGCATGGTGGTTTTTTTTTTTGTATTCTTAGCTTCAAATTACAGTGACAATAGGAACAGACTTAGAATATGTGCTATGAAGCCTCTAATCACGCATTGCACTACTTACCATTCAGAACAGACCCTTCCATTCAGAAAGTGCTGAATGCATTACCAGGCCCCTCGTCCAAAGCCTCTGCTAGACATATCATTTGTCTCTATTGTGGTAATAAAGAGATTCCTCACATTCTGGTATTAAGAAACCAGAAGTAATATATTAGTATTACTTTTCCTCTGCTACTAAAAAATGAATACACATGATAGAGCACATAGTTTAGAAGACTATGAAGATAGTATCCTATTGAATGACAGACTGTCTCGTTGATTTACATGACTACCAAGTGCTTGTATGAGAAAAGGTTAAAATTAGATTGACGAGCAAATGTGCTACCAGACTGCTGGCTGACAAATGGCAAAGTTATGCCAACGTATTACTTATTCTGGAGGCGCCCAAGAAGCAAGCAGGAGGATAGTAATTCATGTGCTAGAATACATTCACATTTAGCATAAACAAAGAGTCCTCAGGGTCTGCAACAGGAACATATTAACTATATGTAATTTATGTCAACAAATAAGTCAGTGGAACAATTTCATTATTAGATACAGAATTTGAATGACTTGTGTTTTCTTAAGTCAAGAGTGGGCTGCTCTACTGTCATTTAAATTAGTTCAGAATAGTGCCCTGCTGAATGACTGCATTGTTCTTGCAGTGAATTGACTATTGTGCTACATCCTCCCTCCTTTTACCAGTCACACAATGACAATACAGATTAGTCATGTAGTTTTTCACAGTGGCTCTTACATTATAGTCTGATTGCTTCTTGGTCACTTGGTCACAACTTTTCTAGTTCAGTGGTGGTAACTCCTTTGTCTTTCTCCTTTCTTTTCAGCAAGTTCTGTCGAGATCCATGCAGTCAGCCATACTAAAGCTCATTCACTAAGAATGTGAACTTCACTAAGGAAGTGAAGGCACTTTGGTTCTTAAATTTCAGCAATGAATATGAATCACAAACTGACCTTCATGCTCTGGGCACTCAGCAGATCTGAAAATAAAGTTTGGTAAGAGATGGGTTCTAAAATCAATCCGTCAGATAGGCGGGACACTTCTGTAAGCACTAGCTTTAACAATTAGCATCTGGAAAATGGTGATAATGAATAATAACCAGTCAGATGTGTCTCAGTTCTGTCTGTTAACTGGAAATATCATTCTGAAAGCGATAGAAACAAGGTAAATTACTGACGGCTGCTACTTTTTAACTCCTAGACAGTTTAACTAGTTACTACTTAAATTTTAAAAAGCTGTTACTTTATGGATGGTAAAATACAAAACTGTATCTTTGAAGCCAACGGAAATTCTGCAGCTTACTCCTGTGGAATTACAGGTTGCCTATAGAGTGATTTTTTTTTTCAATATGTGAACATGATTTTAATAGGAATTTATGGAGCAGATATTATGGACTTGGACCTCCTCTTAGTTGGAACAACTTTTTGACATTTTGTTAATATGAAACTACACTAAATCTTTAACAGCCCAAAACCCATTTGCCAACCTGTTTCCTTAGGGAAAAGTGTTCTTATTCCCTTTCAAATCGCCATGACAGACATCATGTTAGGGGAGGGAGCTAGTTGTCCCCATTAGTCATCACCTTGTCAGGATGACTGACAGTCAGTAGCCTTCAGGCTTGCGTGAAAAGCTGAAGTTAGTTAAGATCTTCAGTCTGGACTGGAGAGACACCTCTAGACCTGCTGCCCCTCAATGACACCTGAAAAGCTGGTCCAATATTTTATGCCAGGTCTTTAATATGTCTGTAGTTACTTCTTCTTCCAAAACTACTGTCAAGCAATGGGAAGAGGAAAAAAAAATAAAAGAAATTCAAGGTTTGAATCACAGCAGGGCCTCTTTCTAGCCTCCTCCCCCTGTAATATTATTCTTGCAAGTTCTTGATGACCACGGATATACAGGAACAATTTGCCACTATCTAAAATAAACCACTAGGGTGCAAAATAGCCTCCATAAAAAGAGTAGCCATTTCTGGAAAAATCTCTGCTTTTTAAAGCTTTGATGTATTGAATGGAATTCACCACCAGAGCCTTCACAAGTAGCTGTTGGAAGCAGTTTTTAAAGTAGATATTAGGCTACATTCAGATCTTGTGCAAACAGTTGTAGCTCCCATGAATACGATCACACTGACAGGCTGGTTTCAGTCCTTTAGGCAAGAGAGATGCAAAAAAGTGAGAGACGCTAACAGAGCATCTGCTAGTTAGATCAAAAAAAGTCTGTCTTGTTGGCAGAGCTATTGTCCTTTGGTCACACCAATCCTAATTTGAGTTCTGCTTGCAGTAGCATATAAAACCTATGACAAACATAATCATGCTGACAATGAGTTGGATGTCAAAAGAAGATAATTACAACTACTTGAGGCTGCAAAGGAAAACCACGCAGAATAGCTTTCCAGTCTGAAATTTTGGGAATTTTTTTTTAAGGGGGAGGGATTTGTGTTTTTTTTCCTCCCCAATGCTCATTCAATATAAAAAGCAATCCTCAAGAATTGCAAACACACGCCTGGATCAGATCCTTTTCCAGAAATTCAAGCCTGTGTCTGTGCACTGTTTAGCCTAAGGCTACAGCATATTCAGGACAGAGAAATACTTTATGTTTCCAGACTTACAGTATTTTTATTCATGAAAGTCTATGAACTGTCCTATTTGTTCTGGTTGCTCTTTGGGTCTTTCATTGTGCCTGATACAGTAATTTGGCCTAGTCCAGAAGTGATTCATCTCATTACTTTGAAGAGCGACAAAATCCCTGGCATTGATTAACAAGTCCTAATTATAGTCCACATCTAAGAGCAAGACTGTGCAGGACAGTCACTGGCCTTGCCTAGGGCATTTGTGATGCAGTATAAAGCTGAATGTCCAGCAAAACCAGAGGTGAACGTGACTGCCTGAAACGTGTAGGCAAGCCACTTCCCTCTGACCAAAATGGATGCTAGAAAAAGCATTGTCATCTTCTATGGCTTATGGTCAGTTTATTCACTAGATTCAAGCTATACTTCAGTTAGAGACAAGGCAACAAAAAGAACGATTCCTGTTGCCCCTTCCTCCCATCTTTCCCATCTGTATTAGCAACCTGGACAGACACATAAGAAATAAAATACATAAGAAATCTCCTTTAATAACCACTGAAAGATATTCTTAAATGAACTTTGCAAAAAATGAGCAGCCTTTTATATATGTTTTGCAGTATAGATTTTTCATTTAGCCCCCTAGATAAGCAATTTCTTTTCAGAGTTTTATTTCCTTCCTGAGAAAGGCGTGTATTTCTTTTACACTGTGTTTTAAATAAATGTGTTTTCAATTGTTTTGATATAATAACAACAAAAAGGATGTTTCCAAGAGTATATGCAAATGGACTGGTTTTGAGTTAATGGGAAAAAGGTTTCTTGTTCTGGTCTGGCTTGAATTTTTGCAATCAGCCTGACTTCTCCAGAATTCCCTTGCTTTTTGGCTTCTCTTGTGTTCGTCTGTCACATATGAGCTACTTGTCGGTTCTCCTTGACCCTGCCTGGAGCACTTGCGTTTTTGGCAATGTTCTGGTTTTGATTAGATTCTTTTTTTTTTTTTTTTTAATTTTCCCCCGTGCCTGCTGTGCAGTGAAGGCACCCTTATGCATTTCATTAACAACAACAACAAAAAAAAACATGCTTTTTTCCCTCTGATAAAAGACAACCCTATTGCGGTCTTAATCGTGAGTAAAACCACATTATTAGAAATGTGAGCTCTGGAATTGTATTGTGCAAAGGCAGGATGAGGTTTTGTTTTCAAAAATAGGGAACTATAAATGCACCATAACTACATCCTATGAATGGGAATTCCCTTTTTGGGTTATTTCAGTCTACAACAGAGATGCCCTCTGGTGGCTGCAAGATAAGGTGTTATCGCAGCTCCCCAGGGAGGAGCAGCAGCCATGGGGCAGGGTCCCCCCAGTCTGTCCCCCAGTGCGAGTCTGCTGCAAAAAGGACATGTCTCAGTGGTTGAGTTTGCTGATGAGCATGATGTTGCTTAGGAAATTGATTCCAACCTTGAGCTGGGGTGGCTGAGCATCACAGGGCTGATCAGATGCTCATTATCTGGAACAGATGAGCTGTGCATACACTTACTGCAATACACGCAATGGTATGGTTTGTCCCAAATTGTTTTCCCAAAGGTGAATAGCTGATTTCGTCTGCAAAATATTTTCAGGAGAGAAATTCCTGGAACTGCTTAAGGGTTTTTTTTGCTTTTTTTTTTTTTTTTTATAATAACTGAAACCTGAATTTTCAACACTTTGGTACAAAATTTCAGTACAAAATTGGTACACAATTTTGGTACAAAATTCACCATGGAATGGAGGATAAAGCTTTGCTGCTTCTCGAGACACCATAGTGAAGATGGAGCTAAACCTCTCTCTTAAATGCAAATAGTTTACTAAGAAACAACTTAAACCTGAAGGGTTCTTACTCTCATATGCAAGCTGACTTCCCCACTACTGTCTTTGTTCAGTAACTTCTGTTACTTCCAGAGCTTGTAGCACAGCGACTGCACAAGTGGGAATGGACCTTTTTCTATGTGAAGCCTGTGACTTGCTGAAGAGCTGCCTCCCCATTCACGTAAGAGCTCTCTGCCTACTGACAGCTGGAACTTGTTGAACTATGGAAAGTGAGCAGAGCAGGGCTGAAGGAGGTCATGAACTTTCGATGCACACAGCTGGTAACTTCTGGAGCATTTTATTCCACCTAGCTACACTGGCCTCTTAAATCTGTTTGAAACCTAATTTTCATTCTGTTTTGTCAAACACAGCAACATGTGGAGCTCTTTGAATACTCACTCCTCCAACTGCAATTGAAAATGTTTTTGACACAAGGAAGATCTGGAATATGTCCCTCTCCTTGCCACAGCCCCAGCCCTCCTGCCAAGGCTGCAGCTGCCTGTGCATCAAGGCGCAGACCTGATCCAGCCCAGCTGTGTAACCTTGCTTCAGAAGGCTGAAAAAAAGCTGTGAGAAAGTCAGTGGAGAAATAGGAAAGGTAAAATTATAGACAGAGGTAGAGTTGTTGCATCACAATTGCCAGTAGCTCAAGGACTCAGAAGGGAAAGTAGCAACATGGAAAGGTATAAAAACTAAAGGAAGCAAAGAATGAGGCTAAGCAGGAAGCATCAGGTTGGTTTGTTGCGGCATGCCACCCATGCCAGGAGCACTGACAGAGCTTGGTGGAAGCTGTAAATGTGGTAACATGGAGGGTCTGCTTTGGGGAGCTGCAGAGACTGACCCTTCCCCTCCAGCCTGACACCAGCCTGGCCAGCAAAGCCACCATAGGTACCTTGCTGGGTGAGAACACTCATGCTTAGCCTAATGTTTTGTTAAATCTTACCTTTCTAGTCTGCAGGCTAGTCAATAAATAACTGCTTTATGTACCTACTTAGGTATATTCTGCTTACAGATTATCTTTGAGACTGAATAAAGATACCTTAACAAACCGCTACCAAAGCCAAGCTGTAACAAACGTCGGTAAACACATAATTTTTTTACAGTCACTAGAAGGCAAAAAAATCAGCAGAATATTTTCTCATTGGTGGAAAAGTATTTCCCATGGGGGAAAGAGTGAAGCATACAAAGGAAAAGTAATTTTCTAGTTGTGCTTGCAAAAATCTAAGGCTATTTACCAAAACACTCAATTTACTAATTTTCTCTTGGTCTTCTTTTAAAACATGGTTTTATTCCATTACCCTTAAATGCTTCACAGATATTGCTTAAAAACTTCAGCCCTGCATGAGAGTTTCAGGTGGTTAAAATACTGTGGAATATTCCTGCTGCAGATGACTTCTTTAGGATCAGCAGTGTTCAGGCAGAAATCATTTTCTAAATGTTCTTTTTTATCCCTTGGCAACACTAGCATGCTATGCTCTAAACCAATAAAGCTACTTAGAAAGCTGCCTGAGCAGGTTGGTCTGCACATCTGTAGTATGCATGTGGGTGCCACATACCTTCATTCTTTAAGTTCTCCAAAAATCTATCCCAGTGAAGCTGTCGAAAGAGATCATGTTATTCAGCTGCAAGAAGATTGATGAAACACAGCAGAATTCAGAACACCACTGAGGTTAAGTACTGAGTGAGGGGATACAGTTGAAAGAGGTTCTTAAAACAGTTAAGCTTGCCTGTTGTTGACAAGCTGTCCTTTCTTCTTGGACATGGGAAAAAATAATCCAGTAGTATTTTCCTCTGATATGGTTTCCTCTTTTCTACAGAAATGGGCTGCACAGGTTTCTTAGATGGTAGATGCAGTTAGAGCTGTCCTGGAGAGGAAAGACTGACTCATTTGACACACAGGCTCTTACACACTCCCCCTGGTCACTGCACTGTAAATCTTTGCTGTTCTGACATCAGCTTGGCTTTTCTAAATAGCTAGGGGAAAAGTTGCCAAACAGAATAGGTTTTGTATATCCTTACCCCTATTCTGGATAGAATTAATGGACTGAGTCTGAAAGCCAAAAGCCTCAGATTTGTTTGGGTTAATCAATGCCAGAATTTGTTGGCTAGGGAAGGATACAGATGATCTTTCACAGATGAAAAAGTATGTATCAGTGTTGTAACCGTTTGGAAGATACCAGCATACATGTCTTAAATGCCACCAAATAACATATTCACTTTCCCAACAAGACACTGCTGGACAGGATCAGACTGAGCATCCTATTCCAACGCATGTGAAAGTTTGTAAATATTTTTTGGAGTGGTTGATCAAAGCAAAAAGAACAAGTGCAGTGAAGTGTGCACAGGAGTGGGAGTATAAACTCATATAAATATTCTAACACATAAAATGGGTTTCTCACACGGCATTAGCTGTTTCTGCAGAAAGTGAGGTGGCACAGTTTTAGTCAACCATCAAGTTCATCTGATATGGTGAAGGTACTGTCGCACAAATCAAAGCTAGAATGGGAGATGAAACCAGCATTTTTAAAATGTATTTGTTTCCTGAGACAACCTGACAAAGAGCACCAGGAAAGTGCTTTAGACTACTCTGACACTCTCCACAAATACTCTAGTCCAACATATGCAAACAGCAGTACTTTGTTGCACTGCTGTTAATGTATTATGTGCACTTGTCTTGCACTCGCCTAGCTTAGAAAATAGAGTAAGTTAAAAGACTTTGTTCAGCACCTAAGGAAAGGCTACTTTCTGATCACTAACCACCAATGAATGACAGGGTCTGTGCATAATCTTGCACAAAATATTTGTATCAGTAAAAAATCACCTCACATGAATGTGATACTTATCAGTATTTGTTAATAGGTAAAACATTTTATTACCAGCACATTTGCAAATAGAGTTCAAAACAAATTGTATGCAAAAGAATGGAGTCAACGTTTGAATGAGTCAGATAGTAATGAGTTTCACTGTATGTAATAAAAGCACATGACATAAAGACATTGCATTATTGCAGACTACCTTATGGAAATGATACACACAACTTTATTCTATCAAGCAAAAGGTACTAATCTGAAGGCATTCATTCTTATCAAATATCTTTGAAGTTACTGTAAGAGAGTTAAGTTTATCATGGGGTTAATTAGAAAAGCAAATAGATAGCAAAAAGTCTTTTCAACCTGCATTATTCTGAGACTGTTGCATATAGCTTTTGTAAGGTAGTATTCATAATAAATTCAGAAAGACTACTTACTAATCTGAGATTAATTGAAGATGCTGGTGAACAGGAATAATGCCCAAATCCCTTTACAATTTTTCTGCATTCACTTTCTCATCCATTGCATTTTAGACAGGTAACATAGTGGGCAAGTATTTAAATTACCATAGAATGGTAAAAATGGATTTCTTTAGTTACAGGAGTCCAAGGGCATTTAGCAGCATACAGTGGGAGGATTTTTGCTTATCGCTGATAACAAGAACCATCATTGATGAGCATGTCTTTATTGCATAAGCTAAAAATCAAGTTTCCTAACCTCTAGGCGAGTCCTTTTGCTAGCTCCACAGGAAATACGTTTACTCTCAGTGTCTTGCATTAGCACCATGTGAGTTAGGAAAGGTTAGGCTGCCATGCCAACCTGGCAGCACGACCTAGTCATGCTGCCCAAGAGGCTGCCTCCCTTCTTGCAGGGCTGGCAGAGCCCTTGAGGTCTGTCAAAACCAGGCAGATTATGTAAAGAATTCTCTCACACAAGCGAGAGGTTTCTCCAGGGTAGCACAGCCTGAGGCCTATGAGCTTCCCTTTTGCCTACCTGGCACCAGCGGCAAGGCATAGGAGCACAGTGGAACACTCAGCCTCTGCTCTCTGACACTGGGTGCATCTCTGAGCACCCAAGACAAGGTCAGAGCCTCTCTCCTGCCATACACATGGATATGTCAGGGACTGTGTGACTGGAAAAACATTTGGCTGAAGAGACACAGTAGTTCATGTTTTATTTCAGTATTCAGGGGAGGTTTAGATTGGACATGAGTAATAACTTTTCCACCGAGAGGGTTGTTAAGCATTGGAACGGGCTGCCCAGGGAGGTGGTTGAGTCACCATCCGCAGAGGTATTCAAAAGACACATAGATGAGATGCTGAGGGATGCGGGTTTATGCTGAGCTTGGCACTGTGAATGGTTGGACTTAATGATCTTAAAGGTCTTTTCCAACTGTAACAATGTTATGATACTATTTCTTTCAGTCTTCAGTCAGAGCAGTCCTCTATCTGATACACACTATCAGCAGTGGTGATCTTGCCAAAAAGATAAAGCCCAAGATTATCTTTAAAGAAATAAATCTCTCAATGATTGCAGCTTGAAGGCAAACACTTGGGATAACGTTTAATTCCACTGTAGTATCACCTCTGCTCTCCAGCACTGATGGTATGCCAGTCAATACCACTGCACTCAGGAAGGCTTTGAACTTCTGCCTAAAAGTGCCTAAATGTTAGAGACTGCCAAAGTGCCCCTTCATCTCCACTTGTACTTCTAGAAAACTAGCTTGCATTTAGAACTACAGTGTGCAGGCCTGGTTACATACAACCACCTGTGTGGGCTGGCACAGACAACACTATGGTTCTTGCATTCAAATTAGATAGTTCATTGTATATTTTTTATACATCTTTTCCTGTTTGGTCTGAAAGAATAAGTGGCCTGGTAGTGTGGTTTGAAAAAGTTTAAATTTTATTGTAATAAAAGATAGGGGAGGGAAAACCCCAGACTGTAAAGCAGAAAGTTACAAGCACTTCAAAATAGATGAGAAGGTTTTACCGTGACGTGTTCGGCTTTTCCGCCAATGAAGGAAGGGCTGAAGGAAAAAGACGATGCATTTTCTTTTTTTTTTTTGGGATCTTTTTTATTCAAAAGTTTTCAAAGAAATAAAACAGAAAAAAGCTAACAATCTAATCAAATTTACAGTTCAAAAATGTCTTTTGGCGTTTAACAACAAGTCCTAGGAAACAAAACTACAGAGTTATCTTGAACCGGACAAATAAGTTACCACTGGCAAGTTTGTGGCACTAGTAAAACAAAAATAAAAAATTAACTCTCTTGATCATATAGATATCTCTATGAAAATTTTTTTTTTCAATCTGTACAAAAGGTCTTTCTTCATAAATTAATTTTTTATAATTTAATGGCTGTCTACTATGTGATGTTTACGTAACTGATTATTTCTTTATGTACAGAGGTTAAATTTCCCAAATCTTACCCAGACAATGAGTATGGCACTTAGTTCAGACGTTTCTGGCAGCAGCTCTTCCCTCCCTCTAACACAGCTATCATACTGCAGTTTTAATTAACGCAAAAACATCAAGTAGTGAGAGATCCAGGTTTGGAAAGTTACCAGATACAGGCAAGGTGCTGCAGGAAGTCTGGACTTTTACAAAGCAGTAATATTCCAGGGAGCATAGAACCAATAATACCACAACTTTTTTTAAAAAAAGAAAAAACAAAAACACATCTCTTATGACTATGTATTTCACTAGAATCTACACTTCTCAGAGCAGCAATTTACTTTTGAAACTATGAAATGTCACCGACATCTATACTCCAATACTCACACAAAATTTAAAAACTAAAAAATACTTGAAAGAAACAACTGCTTAGCCCTAGCTCCCGAGCTAGGATGATTTGGTCTGTGGAAACAGGGAGGGCCAGCAACCTGTCCCAAATACAAAAGGAAATAAACTTTGAGGTAGATAACTGATCATATACAGCTGACCAGAGAAGTACACAGTTTTGGAAGACAACTTAATTTATCATTCGATTTAAAACATATGCAATTTTAATAAAGAGCTTTAGTAGCAGTGAATTATCTAATATGTGAAGTACAAATAACTGTGTATTTATGAATCAGGAATTTCATAGTTTCAAAACTGATTTTCTTTACACTTAACACTTGTAGTGATGATGTAAAGTGTGGCACTGCTTGGATCCAAGTCTTCCTTCATGCTTTTGTGTCCATACATCAATTAAAATTATAAAACCTAAATGCAAATGTACAAAAAAGGCACATTCTCCTAACCGCAAACTGGTCCGGCAAAAATAAAGAGTACAGAAGACGTAATGCTGAGACAAATCAGAATTATTGGTTACTGGCTCTTTGTTCTTTGGTAAAGTTACCTTTTAAAAGTGCCAAGTCTTTTTATTTTTAGTTACCTACTATAGAGAGCTAGTACCCAATCAATTATGCGTCTACTTACATCTCAGCGTATGTTTGGGAACGAGTCCTTTAGCTTTTGCCATTTTGCTGTAATAGCAACTTTTCTGTTTGCTAAGTCTCAGCACAATCCTCATCCTAAAGCACTATCATTAGTATAAAGGAAGGACAAAAACATTCGGTGATATCCCCGCCCCAAACTCCCTACTCTAACTATGCTAAAACTAGAACATCAAGTTAGTTTCTGAAAAAAAGGCAAAAAAAGATTTTACATTGCATCATACAGCAGAGTTCCTAAATCATTCAAACTACCAGAGGGAACTATTGGCATATGGCCTTACAAACAATTTATCCTATTAAAATTTCCCCAGTCAGAAAATGTGTTTCACACAAAACATTTTTTCCCCCTCTTGCATTTCACTACCTTACATATTATGTGAAAAATCATTAAAAACACTTACTACACATTAAAAAAGCCAAATTTTCAGCAATTTTTATTGACTACCTTTAAAAGCCCTATGCTGCTGTTTTACAAGGCATAATAGACCAGCTCATTTGGTCAAAGCATTCTACACCATTAGTTTGGACTACTTACTGAAACAGCTACAGCATCGAAAGATTTAAGGCAAATTGGAATTCATAGAAAAAGATAAGACACTTCACACTACATTAAAAGAAAAACAGAAAGCTAAAAGACCAGACACTATAACTGCAACACTGCACTAAAGCAACACTCACACACTGCAAGCACAGAACATCATCTTAGATGTTTTACTATTTTAAACTTCAGAAAACCCATTTCATACAATTAAAAAAACAAAACAAAATAAAACAAAAAGAACAAAAAAAAAGGAAACGAACAAAATAAAAATAAATCAAAACACAAATTCTGTCATGCACGTAAGTCTTCGTGGTCATCTGTGCATACCCAGAAATTTGAATTTTTTTTTTTTTTGCGTCATAACACTTGATAAAAATTTTTTTTTTTACTAAAATAAACCTGTTCATGGGAACAGCTACTAGATGAATTTAAGGTTTTTCTTATGCACCTTATAGAACTTATAGCAAAAATAGTTTTAGTTGATTTCATTATAAATAACATTTTCAAGAACCTGTGCAAAACTGTCAATAATTCCTAAAGCACAATTGATCAGTAAAATCCATGATTGTTTCAGCCTTTGCACCCTTCTCCAGGCCAGGTCAACACTGGACATCTGTAACACAGAAAGGTCAGAGCTAGAGCAGTTACGCAGTTACAATTGCACACTGTTTTTTCTAATGTAGCTGTCCATAAAACTACGTTAGATACCTGTGAGAAGACTAAATGTAATCTGAGTATCAATCTGAGAAGCAATGCAGGTGCTTGGTCCTTCCCAGGACAAGGCTCTCTGCCAGGATGTGGCCTCTGTTGTATTTTTTATCCCTCTCTCTCTAGTACCTTTTTCAGCACGTGATCCCATCGGGAACTGAGAGACTGCATACAAAGCTAGTCCCTTTCTTTGGTGTTTAGTTATTGTTGTTTCATTTTAATTGAACAAAAGTGGCTGAGTGCGTGAGCTTACTCCTGTGGCATCTGTGGCACCTTGTAGCTTTTGATCTCTGGAAAAGGTAAGCAACTTTCTTTTGGGAGGCTACATACAAAAGCTAATGGAGAGGCAGCTAACTTCCTCTACCATGGCTAATACTTGACAACAACTCAGGGCTCATTAAATTTGAAGGAAGACTTCTCAATTTACTGTATTGCTTATATTGCCATGTGGGTTTAAAAAAATCCATCCGGGTAATGAAAAACAGTTTAGACAATTTTTTAATTTCTCAAGCCAAAGTCAGGTATTTTGAGGCTTCTACATTTAAAGATGTAGATATAATTAAAATGTTTTTTTCTCCCCCAAGTCCCTTTGTGTTTTTTCCCACGTAGTAGCAACTTTTTGAAAAGAAGCTATGAAGTATTAAATGTAGCCACATAAGGAAAGATGCTGTGTACTTCTGTCTGATGCAAATGTGCTAGTTGTCATTTAGCCCCTTATTCATGGCAATATGTTTATTGAATTTTAATAGGACATTCCCAAAAGTGTTGCATATGTATTTAGAAATAAGTTTCATTTTGACAATAGTAATTAAGATGCAAAAATAAAAGAGACTGCATTGCTCCATGTCTTTAGGGCAAAAAATAAGTTAATTGCCTCTCCTTCACCTGTCTGAAAAATGACAAGTACCAACACATTCCAGGGACGGAAATACCAAATGCCATACTCTGAGGCTGAAAGCAGCTGAGTAATATTAACCTTCCCCATGTGCCCACTGCCATGGCCACTGCTGACGTGGATTTCAGTGGCTCCAGTTGCATATAAGTACAGGTAACGGCACTCTATGAAGAACAAATTATGGATTGGATTACAGCAAACACAGAGTTGCTCACAAAGCCTGGTATTCTACACAAAGTCAAGGCTATGAAATATACCTCAGATGGCAACACATCTCCTCCTTTCAGGAGACTAAACACTGCTCCTCCTGCCAGGCTCCAGTCTATGGGAAAGGCGCTGACAGTCTGAGAGAGGCAGGATCGCCAGATGACATACAGGATTATGCTTTGCAGTCTACCACAGATCTCTATTGGTGAGAAGGTTTTACATGCCCACAGGGAAGACTTAAGGCAAAACAAATAATTCCCTGAAAAGCGGTTAACACCAGCCAACAGCCTTGGCATGGGAAATGTGCAGAAGCCATGATTTTAACACTAGGAGATGGATAACGAGAAGAGTCTGTGGCTTTGCCTTCTCCCTGCCCTGGAAGCAAATCAAGGATGTGGGCTTTTTCTGGATGCCAGCATTTGGCCAGACTACAATAATAAACACAGGTCATATGTTGCGCTATGCAGACTGTGCCATCTGTTGAATGTGTGAAGTTTCCCCATTGGTTCATTTCTATCTTTACATTCCTGAACATATAAGAAGCTGTTATGCCAATAATGGGGATGAGAGTAGTGTTGGCAAACAGCACAGCTGACATGTAAAATCAGAGGTAATGCCAAAATGTGTGTGCTGCTGGATCTGTACATTTTAGGGAGAGTATCAGGCAATTAGAAACTTTTTGAACATAACTGATAAAGATTTTTGAGTAGCTAATAAATGCCATGAGGGCTACAGGAAAACCTTTCTAAGATGGCCTTGTGCTCATTACTGCAGTGGAACTGAATTGGTTAAGTGATGTAAGCAAAACCACAGGAAACTTGGAGTAGGAAAGCAAACCTCTCAAATTGGAGCCAAACTAGGATATAGATTAAGAATCAATTGCCAAAACTCTGGAACAAACTGTGTTTTCCTTAAATAAATGATGAGCAAGAAAGTCTGCAGGAGTAAAGGTCAGCAAGGACTTCTATCAGACCACTCTCCTGCCTGTGGTCTTTAAGTCAGTCACAAAACTGCTTCGAAATCTTACGTGTACCACAGAATTAGAAGGTATTATGTGTATAAATATAGTTCCCTGTAGCACTGTGATTCTCGTGTTTTTGCACTAATTTGTTGTTATTCTTTATTGTTAGTCATGCTGCCAAGATGAACAAATTGAAATGTAACATAATGCTATAAAGAAATTATTAAAATGCTATTACTCATAATTCATTAACCCAATCTGTGCTTCCTTTCTTGGCTTGTAACTCTGGCTCAATTCACACTAACTTCACTGTCTGTCCCCAGATATTATCAGTGTTATTTTTATGAGAGTAAAAAGAAATTGAATTCAGAGTACTGTAAGTTATGAAACAAAATATCTTTGAATTCACATCTTTCACATGAGAGGATGAGCCCCTACCTCACAGTTACTTATTCTGTTGATATGTATATGGAGAATGGTCACTGGACGTCTCTACCGTAACCTGTTGTTGACCACTGGCTTCCTGCAAATAAAAAGCAAGACATGAGATACAAAATCAGGCAGCACTATCTGCAATGTGTATTTTCATGTGACTCAGGCAATCAACAGCCTTCAAATCTGAAGTCTTTCTAACATGTTTCAAGAGGGGTACTCCAAATTTGAGATGTTAACTTAGCATTGATTTACATTTCAGCAAAGAGAGAAATCAAATGATCATGCAAACCTTGTACATCCTCAGCTGCCTTGATGGTAATTAAAACAACCCCACAGACTCCTGACATTACAGAACTAAATACACAGAGGGAGCAGATAATTGCCAGTATATTTTTTTAATCTGCAAATGCAAAAGGGCATTCTGCCCCTATGCTTTTGAGAGGCAGCGAGAAGAATGAGACCTATTTGTCACATGCACAAACACTATCCTTTTGAGTACTGCGGTGTGATTGGCACTAAGCAACACAAAGAAATGTGATTGGGACTTCACACACAGACCCCTCAGAAACCAGGGAGTTAATTCAGCTTATAGGGCTCTGTCAGACAGTGACAAACTACCAAAAGTAGCAAACTACAAAAAGTCTTTCTCCCTCCCACGTGAGCAGATGCATGAACTGAACCAAACAAGTTCTGGAGTTTCTGAACAGGCAGACAGACATTGAAATGAAATGGTTTTTCTTCCAAGCTCTGGAAGAGACTGTCTAGCACTTGTTCTCAACACAAGACCTGCAGTATTCTTGTCTAGCTCCTCTGTTAAAGAAGTACTGACCTATGAAAGGGTGTAAAGCAAGAAAAAACAGCAGACAAGCTATTGTCTACCATTTAGCTATGCTCTTCAACTGGACTTGCAGAGGAGTTCACTAGGCAAATATTCATGGTTATCCTCAGCTGCTAGGGTAAAATCAGGATTGTTTTAAAAAAAGCTACAGTCATGGGCTGTTTGGTAAAGAAGTTTGCTCACAGGAAAAGATCAAACCTACAGTTTACCCCAGGGCTTGTTCCTATTGGAAATTAGGTCTCCCGAAACACCAGGATTGTCTGAGCTATGCTCATAGAGAAGGCTGTGCCAAGTACTGCAAAGCTAGAAATAGAGGTAATTCTTTGTAATAAGACTTATTACACTAGTTGAGAATAACATCAATTTATAGTTTTACTATATACATTAACTTCACAATACCTTCATAGTTACAATGTTAGGCCAAATGTCCTAGCCAAAAAAAAAATCTAATATCATATTCATGTCTCTTATCTCTGGTCTTTTATAAAATATACTGACCTCAACAGGAACCGCTGCTGTCTGAACATGGGTATATTGGGGTATGTAGGCTCCTTGCATAGCTGTTGTGGCTGGCATGTACTAGAAAAAGAATTCATTAATATGGGTTAAAGCTCAATGTAAATTCAAGAGTATTCAAAATACCCATCATGATACTGTTTAATAGATATTGACTGTTTCCCTAAAGCAATATGCACGAGAGAAAGACTTTTGTAGGCTTTCCAAGAAAAGTAAGATACTTTTTTTAAGAAAAGTTAAATTTAGACTTCACAAACTAGGTAAAAGCCCTCTCCTTCTTTGTAAATTCTGATCATGATTTTCTTCTTTTTTATTCTATCTGCTTAGAAAAGGAGGGTCTTTCAGCTTAAAAGCTGGCCGCCTTCTGGCTTTGTTTCTGTTCTATATTCTGTTCTATTGCTTTCTGCAACACTGATCTCCTGAAGAGTGAAAACCATTTTTTCTTTTTCAATAAAACTCGGGAGATATCTCCTGAGTTCATTTCATTTGCTTTGATCCATTTTTATTAACTCATTTTCAATTTCTGATCAGTTAGACTCAATAAAAAATGCTGAATATGAACCAAAAATGGAGACAGTTCTTATTTTATTGGATGAAAGACTCCTTAAAGAATTACTTTTTTCTGCATGCAAGTTGCACATGCATACTGTAATCTACATGGCAGTATCTTCTACTTGTGTAAGTTCTATTTTGTATTGAATTACTACGTACTGTTCCAGTACTGCCTAAGGAAAGATGACTCATCTGCTGTGTCAGAGGGCTTATCATCGATGCAGGCTGTAGTGACATGGTGTGGTCCATGGAGGGAGTCAGTACAGCACCCTATTTAAAGCAAAGAAAGAAAGAAATACATGGTTGCAGCAACACTCAGATTTTAGTTATGTTTTTGATTTGAGAGTCTAAGCATGGGCTGTCCTTCTGAGGTGATATACCACAAGAACCTTCCTTAATCCCAGGCATTGATGCCAGATTCAGGTGTGAGGCATTCTGAATATTCTACTCAAGTAGACACGTTTACATTTTAGTAATGGGTTAAAAATTGCACTGACTTCCTATCAAATATGCAACTGATGTACAATGTACCTGAGACAACTGATGAAAACACTTTGCAAAATATGAGTTTAACCAGATGCTAACTCTAAAGGCAAAAGTCTGCTCATGTTACCAGGTATAAATTCACTGAGCTTAAGCTATGGAATTTACTACGGCTTTTGGGAAGAAACTTTCATTCTTAGGAATGGATGCTCTGGAAGAATGTTTTTGTTAGAATTTTTTAGTTAACTTAATTTTCATTAGCACATTGGGTTTAAGGACAGCAGGTTAGCAGTGCTGATTCTTTGTCTAAATACTAGCTACTGTGACGACCTTTCTATCACTCCCGTACCATTTTGTTAGCTACATGTAATTACAAGTAAATGTTGAATTTTTAAACACTAAATATAGACAGCACACTTTTAAGGTTTTCAAAGCTTTCCAGAATAGAAGATTATCAACGATTTTTTTGAATACTTCTTTTTTACAATCTTTACCCATCACGTTCTACAAAACCAGATTTCAGGTAAGTTGTATGACTTGTGCCTGTAGAAGTATTGATTAAAATAGATGTAGGTCTAAAACTGAAATAGATAATTGCAGTGCACTGAAAGCCAATATTTTGAATCAATAAACAAGAAGCGGAGAGGAGAGGAGAGGAGAGAAGAGTATAGCTGGAAAAAACAACCACATGATCAGTGTAGATGAAATGAGTCACAGGCAAATCAAACACTAAAAGAATTTCCTGTCTGCAGACTGCAGGCTTCTCTGCAAAGCAAATGAGCAAGACAGCACCAGTCTTTGCACAGGCCAAAACTGAACTGAAGTCAGAAACCTAGACCTTTATTTTCAACTGTGAAATCTCATCTTGTACACCTGGTAAACTAAAGCACCATAAAGCATTACAACATATAAATTTGTGTTTTTCAGAGAATGATTTGCAAGATTTCTTTCATGAAAGTCTATGTTAACAGAGAGAGAAATTAAAATCTGTTGTGCATGTGTGTTTGACATTAACAACCACAAATACAATTAAGTGTGTGAGAGGGCATTCTGGTTCCATACCACCTTCTCTGCATGCCCAAGAAGAAAATGTTCTGTCAAGAAGAATCACACTCTATAATCTGCATGGAAAGGTTAATTGAAGACAAGACAATATCCTTTCTATAACTGGAAATAGACTTCTCTGTTAAATACAGAAGTGTATATATTGAAGTGCTTGTTATTATTTGTAATGCTCAAGAAACCTAATAAGTCTCATATAATTGACAAATGACATAGATAAGAAGGAAAATATCATGGCAGAGTATAGATTAGAATGTCTGACAGTTTGGCCACAGCCAAAACTGTAGGGAGACTAGCATTACTCATGGGCAGCACAGTCATAACAAGCTACACAGGTTTTCTCAAGAGAGCACCCATAATGTCATTTCTATCACTACATTCATCTGTCTTTCACAAATTATCCAGTCTGAACTCGAGACCCATTATAAAACTCTGGGGTTTGAATTCCAGCTACTGATAGGTTATCAGTATGTAAAACAATGGTATTTGCAAAGTGCTTTTCATTTAAATAAAAAATAAAGTAAAAAAGAAAAAGTTTCCTCAGGATGCTGACTTGGTAACTCTAAATTGTTTTCATTGCCTTGATACCCTGAAGGCAGCTTTCTTTTTTTTTTTTTTCTTAACAAAATGAGGCTTCAATTCAGGTTACTATCTTTCTTTCTCTTTCTATTTTGATCTATGATTTAATCATGAATGCAACTGTCAAAACTCTGGAAGTAATTGGGTGGGAATAGACCTATTTCCTGTCATTTAAAGTATGTAAAGTGTTTATACAGCAAATCAGTAACACAACAATGGAGAAGCATAAAAAACTTACTGGGTGCTGCATTATATATGGTTGAGGCTGCATCCAAGAAGGACTCTGAACCTAGAACAAAATTGGTACTTTATTTTTTCAGTTTAGTCATTCGTTTCCTGAACACTCCAATTGAGATATAGTAATAACTTAATTCATGATAACAAGTCCCTTCCCTTACTTATTTACTTTTTAATGCAATTATTCACCCTATGGAGCAACACTGATTTCTATGAAAAGTGTACTTTTTGTACCTGTAAATAAGAAACAAGATTTGGAAGCCGCACATATACCACATAAACCTTTCAGAACAGTATACTGTGTTTGTATGGCACATATCAGAAACTTGATCAAGCAAACCCAAAAGGTTCAAATAGATGCATGAGAGATTTCTGTTGTGTTGAAAAAGGAGAAGCTTTCCATTTTGGAAATTCCTTGGGACCTCAGAAGGTGTTGCATCATTTGCCTTCTAGTGTGAACAAAATAAAATGAATTACTGGATTTCCACAAAGGAAAAAGGAAGTAGGAATTCTGTTGGAATCCTGTTTCAGGAACAAGAATATTTAGGAGTACTTTTCTTCTCCAAGACTTTGCAGTATGCTCTTCCCATAGCAAAAGAAGAGAAGGTTATGGTGAGCACTCTTGCCCTTGAAACTAGTATGTTTCCCTTCAAAAACACTGTCTATCCAAATACTTGAGTTGAGGTAGGATGCCTAACTTCGCATGGCAAGGGAAATGAAAAAAGATTAAAAGGCAAACTAATAAACTACATGGTTATCTTAGTTTAAAAGAGATGGCTGTAATAGCTCTTTGAAAAGGTGTGCTGCAAGAAATATTTAAGGTAAGATTGAAAACATTTCTCCTCATCTGCTGTAGATGTCTTGGGTAAGGCAGGATCTGCACCACTCATGCAGATCTAACTCACCACTGCTGCTGGACATTGAAAACCTCTTAAACATCTCTGCTATTATTCCTAGAGTCCTTTGAACAGGACAGGTACGGAGACAGTCTTGAAAAAATTCAAGGTGAGGTATTTTTCTGTGAGATGGAAATACTTCTTCCCCAGTTTTGGTACTGACCTTCAAATCAGAATAATTTTTTAAGTTGTGTTTTTATTTATTTTTCAAATCAGAAAAAGAGCAAACAGGAGTTCAAAAATGGAACACACCTGAACACACCCTTACCTCAGGCAAAAGCTTAATGGCAAAAATACTGGTACAGCCTGACTAAAGCTTTGGCTAATCTACTCATACTATGATAGTAACTGGCTTAGTACTGTCATTTGAGCACACAGGAGTTGCAGAAACAAACACTAGCCAAAACTTTATTAAATTTCTTTACCTTTAATAAGAATAAATCTGGGAGCAAGTTATACCATGCCTCAAATAATTAATAAATAAATAAATAAATAAATCGTGCTTTTGTGATATGTCCTGTTGTGTAGCTGAAAGAACATTGCAGGTTTCAGTGAGATGGGATCTGTAGTGAATATGTGACTAATATTCTAATTGTGAAACTCTTTTGGCCAAGAACCTCTTTCCTCCCCAGTACAGAATACTTCAGTTTCATTTCCAATTCCTATTACTGTGGCACTTTAAGCATAATGATGGCAATAACTCCATCCACAATAATTTAAGCTCCATGCCACATTTACTGAAATACTCGTAACAACACTTCTGGAAACACACACAATTGTGCTCTGCCTATCTCTAAGTCCAGAAAAGTGATGCTGTATTTCGTAGTACATTTCCATGCCAACTTCCAACTTTTACTCAGATTCTGAACATCTGAGAGTCTTATACTGATAAATAATTTATATTTTAATAAAGAATAAAAGTTAATTCTACTGGAATATTTTTCTGGGTAAGAACTTGCTGTAATTTCTAAGGTGTTGCTGTGCAAAGCACTATGATTCAACATATTGAAAAACAGAGTACTAGCACTGCCTGCAGAGATCAGACATTGTGTTGTCTAAGTCACCTCAGAGATTAACACAAAATTAATCCATCTGCCCTTTATCCCAGAGCACACTGTTTTAACTCCTGTAAAACTCTTTGCTCACACAAGAAGGCATTAGATCTCCAAATTAATATTAATATTAGACAATTCTTCCTCATTCTTCTTGGCCTCAACAAGAGGGTACGTGCAAAATTTTGCAAGGGAATACTGACCAAACAGCTCTCACTGGCTCTGTTAGCCTTCTACGTAGCCTTCTATATTCATTTTCATCCATAGTTATCTAGAAAACTCAGCATAGCTCTCTCACTAAAAAGGAAACAGTCTCTTCTCCTTTCCCTAACATAAAGGTAAGATCTTTCCAAATGTAATTAGTTTTGGTTATGACCTGAATCACTGATGTTTACTTCATCTCTGTGTTAAACAGTAAACAGCCAAAATAGCTAATCACTTAGCTTACACTGGGATAACTGGTATGTCTTGGGAAGTAATTACAGAGTACGCATGTGAGACTGCCACACTAGTTGCATTAAATGCAAGTTGTTTGTAAACTGTAATGTCTAACGTTGCCCTAAAGTTGAGCATTCCTAAGAGATTTATGTCAAAGCACAAAAATTGTTTCATAAAATTTCTCAGCATGTTGACTTGCTTATCAGTTTAACTTAGTGGGATCTCAAGATGACACCTATCAAAATTTTCCTTCAGGAAGCTTTGGACTGGGCTCTAAGAATGAAAAATATGCATGATTCATGTTACAATTTATTGTTCATAATGAACTAACTTTTGGGTTAGAAATACAGTTCTAGACTATTATACATTTTACTCCTAATATAAAAACACTGAATAAATGAAAACTGAATGAATGTTAATGTAATTTGAATGCTGAACTCTCTCTCAAATGTCTTTCTCTAATGACAAGCAAGTTTCTGTACCCTTATTACAACCATGGAATACATTACTGTTGGGTGCAGCGAAACAACCTGGAGAAAAGTCCAAAAAGCATGGAAAAATATCTTTGAAAGAGAATTTAACTAAATCAAGAAAGTGTTAAGTAAAGAATAATTATTTGTTAGGATATATTACTGACATTAAAAGAATCTGACCAAGAGAAAATAAAAAAAAATCATACATGAAATGCAGAAGTGGCTAGAAATATCTTAGCCATTAACACAAGTTACTTTGTTTTGCAGGACATCCTGTATCTCATTTAATTGCTGTGCTTCCTGAAACAAATTCACTCAGCTTTTTAAGGCACCATTTTCATGCTGTACAGTGCGAAAAGGGTTCTTCATTAAAATGAAGCGTTATTGCAGAATTCATAAAACCAGATGATTGATAAGGAGACATGAGCTCCATTTCATACAAACCTGGTATGTGGAAACCGGAGAAGCAATATATGGCGTAATAGATGTCTGAGTGATCATTCTGTTTGCTGTAATACTGTAGGGTGACGGATAAAATCTACAAAAATGCAGAAATATTTATTAAATGCCAGTTCTGTGAATCTTTTTTAACACATTCTTTTTTCTTAGTGTGCCATTACTTCACCTACCCATTTTGTAAAGCAGCTGTGGTTGGGTCATATGTAAGTGTCATTCCAGCCTTAAAAAAACAAAAAGAAAAAAAAAAAGTGGAAAGAAAGAGTTGACAAAGTTCATTTTAATTGTAAATTCTTTCTCTTACTTTTTCTCTAGTTACATTATCTTTAACTGAAAAAATTTATTTTATTTAGTTTATTACTATAAATTAGGGAAAAGTTAATTGATAGAAGTAATTATATAATGAAGGAAGTCAGTGATATTGGCTAGAAACACAACTTTCCAAGTTCCCAGCATGAGGATTGAAATGCAAGCTAAGAACTATCTGGCTAAGAGAACACGTGTGTACTTGAGAGGCAGGGCATGAAGATGACTTGTTGCCTACAATGTATTAACTACAAGAATGAATGAGAAGTGCTGTTTTTCAGAAGACATATTTGAATTTTCTTGTCTCATAAATGAAGTGTCTAGGCTTGCTAACCACAGTAAGCCTATGAAACTATTATCTAGAACATTAAAGATTAAAAAAGCTGTGATTAAAAAAAATAATGCTGCATTACATTACTATTTTAATATTACAAAAGCAATGTGCATGTCAGTGCTGCATAAATCAAAGGGTTATTTACTACATGTAAATAAAGTTATGTTCCAGGTAGCTTTATAACATGAAAAATATCTCAGGCATATTCCTGACCAAGTTGAAGAAGATTTTATTGTTCACTTTAATGAGGTAGGATTTAGCTTTCACATTTTGTCTTTTTTCTTCTTCAGAAAGATACAGTTAAGTATTTTATAGAGTTGCAAACTGTCAGGTAAGAGTTGCTTGCACATTTTTAATATGCCAAAGAGTCAAGCCAAGAAGTCTCAATGCCTATCATTTTCATAAGTATACATTATTGTACTCCCACGCTAAAGCTTGAAAGGAGGACTTACAAGTCTCACCTCGCCTTCTCTGTGCCATGCTCTTCCATTCTGTATATATTTATTCTGATTTTGTCTCTTTTTCTGTCCTCCATCGGCAAACTTGCACAATAAAGGTTCTGCAGGAACTGAGAAGAAAGGAGGACTATCAGTTGAAGTAGTGTTCCTACAGGTATTCAGTGCTCCAAATGAGATATGGTTTTTAAGTTCTATTCCCAATATGACAGTCAAACAACACAGATTCCACTACAACATCAACAACTGTTCTGCACAGCACAAGGGTAGCTGCCACACACAAAGCACGTGAAATGCATTAGCTCTTGGTTTTTAAACTACTCTTCTAAATCGTGTGGGAAAGAAACACGGTCTGTATATGCTGAGTATATGTCTGTCGGTCTGAATGAATCAAAATGGCCATCTGAATTTTGAGCTTTGTCTTTTAGGATGTACGTCTAATGAGGGTGGAGAACAAATCTGGCCAAAGGCCTTTAATATCTTCCCCTCACCCCTTTGAGATTTCAGTAACGTCCCGGAACTTAAACTGCTCTGCTCATCCAGAATAGCCAGAAGAGATGGCATAGTATCTCCACTTACTCTAACTGGCAGGGTGGAGCAGGTACTTTTCTTGCCTGTCATCTTGCACTGAAAAAATCCCACAACTGTCCATTCCCTTTTTATCTCTGCTTTACAGAGAATACACACTGCAACCAGAAATTCTCCAAGATTCAACAAGGACAAGTGCAGAGTTTGTACCTTGGGAGGAACAACCCCATGCATCAGTACAGGCTGGGGATGAACCTGCTGGAGAGCAACTCTGCAGAGAGAGACCTGGGAGTCCTTGTTGATAATATATTAACCATGAGCCAGCAATATGCCCTCATGGTCAAGAAAGCAAATGGCATCCTGGGATGCATCAAGAAGAGTATGACCAGCAGGTCAAGGGAGGTTCTCCTTCCCCTCTACTCTGCCGTGGTGAGGCCTCATCTGGAGCCCTGTGTCCAGTTCTGAGCTACCCAGCTCAAGAGGGACAAGAAATTTCTAGAGACAGTCCAGCGCAGGACCACCAAGATGATCAGGGGACTGGAGCATCTTCTTTATGAGGAAAGGCTGCAGGAACTAGGGCTGTTTAGTCTAGAGAAGAAAAGACTGCAGGGAGGAGTTCATTAATATTTACAAGTACATAAATGGTGGGTGTCAGGAGGTTGAGGCATCTCTTTTTTTCTATTATATCTATTGACAGACAAAGGGGTAATGGAAAGAAGCTGGAACACAAGAAGTTACATTTAAACATAAGTAAAAACTATTTTACTGTTCAAGTGAGGGAGCCCTGGCACAGGCTGCCCAGGGAGGGTGTGAAGTCTCCTCTGGAGGTCTTCAAAATCCACTGGGATGCGTTCCAGTGTGAAATGATCTAGGTGAATTTGCTTTGGCCATTTGGACTAGATGATTTCTAAAGGTCCCTTCCAACCATACCATTCTATGATTCTACGATTTTTCTTTTACTGTTGCTTTTTGCATACTGTCATTAAATGGTATCACTGTACGTTTTAATTTATTTTTTTTTTGCATAACATAATCCTGAAAATTACTTAAATTTTTCATGTCAAAATTGAAGCAAAAAATATGAAAATTTAACATAAAATATTAAATATAAAAGCTCGCATAGTATTCTTTCCCTGTTACTAGCTTAAAATGCAATTGTTTCCAAATACCTATGGCTGAAGTACAGCTCTGCTACATCATACCACACCCTTCCTAATCACAGGGTGGAAGCACTGCAATGACTTGGATGGGAATACTTCTCTGCCAATAATTCCTGACACATGAGCTGTCTAAGTTTTACCATGACACTCCTCCAGACACTCTTTTTGAAAACACCTATGAGACACGAGTGAACCCGAAAACATGGAAGTTTCCAAATGCAGAGTAAACACATGAGGTGGGAGGGCCACCCACAAAAAAAAAAAAAAAAAATCCCAAGAAAAACTTCAGTGTATCCGTATAATGCAATAAAATCTATTGTTATGATCACAGCCAGGGCTGATGTGTTCTTCATTGTCTTCATTTAGAAAAGATGATTGGTATAGAAAAACTCAGAGACTTATAAACTGTAAAACAGTTTTGTCAAATCTCAGAGACTTACAAACTGTCAAAGTTTTACAACTTTGTCACAAAACTAGCACTGATTGGCCAAGCCATCCCTGGCTTTGGATGGCATACCTAAAGCAGTTGCTCCGGTTCTACTGGGAAAAGAGCCACTTCCTGCACGATACATGTCCTGACAGCCTTTTTTATGAATGATGGATGGATTGGGAGACAGAATGTATATAGTTCCCTGTCTCACCTCCAACATCAATGTTACATTGTCAGAGAGTTCTTTGCATGTCTCCTACCCATGTTCTGTTATTCAGCAGTCAAATTTAACATCAGAGACTCAGTTTTTAGTACTAAACATGACAACTGAATCAATTTAAAAGGTATTACATTACAGAAAATAGAAATTTAAATCCTGCAAACATAAAACAAACCAGGGAAATGTTAAGCTAATTATATTGGAAAAAGTATTGAAGACTTATGGACAGTGGAGTAAATGCACAGGAAAATAACAGAAACCCTAATGCAGGAGACAGAAATTGTAAAACATTGTCTTCAAAATCTTGTATTTCTGAGAGAATAGCTAATCTCAAAAAATGTCAGTCAATATGGGTAAAATCATCAAGTTCTCATCTGAAATTACTTTGACTCTGATTTTCACAGTGAGGGGGAAAAAAAAACCCAAACTAACAAACCACCATTAAAAGGGCAGAGCTGAGATCCAAATACTGAAGTTAAACTGCCTTAAATGAAATAAAAGCTCTTCCAAGTTGAATATCTCTGGCTACTTATAAATTACTTCAAACCATCTACTATTGTGGGAAGCATGTGTGACTTCCAAAATACACACTATAAATTTTTGGATCAAGTCAAAAGAAACTGGCATGAGAATGGCTTACAGAGACATCAGAGAAAACGTAAAGGTTTCTAGCCCTGTGATTCTGTATTATAGCACTCACAGGCAGTAAATACTTTTTTTTAAAGCTGCATTATGCTTCCATTAAATATCCCCACAGTGAATTGTACAAAACTTTTCTGAAAGTGTTACTTGTGCTTACATTTCCCATCGTTGTCTCACGATTAAGATAATTTCTAAAAAAGAAATCAGAATAAATCTGTCCAACTTTCGAATAAAATGTTAATTACAATCTGTTTTAAGGATAAATGACTTTTAACACTCCTGAGAAATTTAAAGACGAAATGGAACAAGAATTAGCCCCATGTATTGGATTTTGCTTATGTAATATCAGAAATCTGCAGCAATGAAAAAAATAAACTAAAAAGGCTATAACTCATGATTTGTCAGGAGTTGGTGCTCCATCTTACTCTCCTCTTACTGATCATGGGAAGTCTTGTTTTTCTAATATTCCACCTTCTCTTGCTCCTCACTGAGTCCATAAATTAAGCCAAATGCTGTGAAAGCTTCGATTCAAGTTATAAAAAAATGAAGCAGAATGTCTATTTAATACTGCTAACTGCTTTGAGAAAGTTTTACAACATTTGCCTTCCCTGATTCCAGTTCAAGATCTGAACATTGATAGTGACGACTGCTGTTGAAAGCCTAATTGCAATTTTTGGCTGCTCTTCCACATGTGACCCAAGTACTGCTGTGTTTGTTGCTTCAAGAACCCAATGACCGATGGTCATCAGAGGGAGGGTCATGAAGAGGAGATAAACCTTAATGGGAGACAAGTATGATCTATTGATATCCTGCCCACCAAAGAATGAATATGGCCCTTATTCGCTTCAAAATTAAATCTAAAATGTATTTCTTCAGCCTACCTTCCCTCATGCTTTTCACAAATATGTAAAGCATTCTCTCTCTTGCACATACAATCATGTATAAAACATACATATAAAACTAAAAAAAACCTCCAATAAACCCTATAGAACAGTCAAGCAATCTTTCTTGTGGTCCAGGAAGGAAGGTACATTTTTATTGTCTAATTGTGGGGAAATGTTGCAGGCCCAGTGATGAAAGGAGTCATTAATCACTCAGAGACCTGTCTGTATGTGCAAGACAGAGATACATCACACAAATATTCAGAACTGCATTCACAGCGAAGAGAGAGCTGATGTAAACAGCTATGACTTGCAGTGGACTTCTGCTTCTGCAGCCAAGACACCATGTTTAAAATGTCCATTCTACTGACACTTGAAGAAAAGCAAGAGACAAAGACATTTGTAGATGTCTGTTGAGCTGCTGCTGTGGAGACGTTCCATAACTGCAGGTTTCCCTGTGCTTTAAAAACCTCGTTGTGGAAAGTACTGACCATCTCTTCCTGCCTTGAATCATCCTCCTCTAAGGCTAATGTTTTTATGAAAGAAAGATGTGAACGGAATATTAATAAATACTTCCTTGTTGTACACACATTCAGCACATGTGTATGTTACAATTCAATCTGCATTTGTTCAGTGTGTACCCAAATATGTACCAGGTGATACTATAAATGGAAATCCAAAATTATTGTTCTTATGTTAGATTTTGTGTTTACACTCTTGACTTTACACGGTTAATTTTATCAATTTTTCTATAAACTCTGCTTTCAGTTATTAAAAAATACAACAAAATAGTTCTAAACCACTAATTTTTTCATCGGCTTTCAATTAAACTGCATCTTTCAGTGACTTTCATTGCATATTTTCTAGTGACAACGCATATGGGACTAATGAATTCTGACATTAAAATGTGACTTTAATGATAGAGCAAGCCTGTACAGCTAGAAAATTTTCCCAAAAGCTGTGGGAATTAAAGAAAACGTTGTGCAACCCAGGATCTCAGCAGCTTTGTATCTTTAAAGAGAATCAAAAATATATACTCTTTACCATCCTAATCTTAAGTACAGTACTCAGGGTTACATCTATTCAATAATTTACACAAGGTTTAATAATTTGTCACGGGATTAAATTTTGTGTGGTTTTAAGTAGATTTTTCTTTTCTAATCCAATATTGCTTCTCAAAACTAAGCATTAATTACAAATAGTGAAAATTAAAGCAGTAAAAGCTTCTAATCTTTGATCTAATGGGCAAAATCTTGGTTCCTCTGCCTTCAATGTGTCAATCACAAAAAAACACCAGCACTGTGACCTTGTGATACCCTTTAGCAGTAAGATTTCAGACTGTGGTTCATGGATTCTTTCTGAAGGATATGTAAAAGACAACTAAGAAATGTGAGTTTATGGTCAAACGGCTTAAATTCACTCCATAGAGATCTGCAGTGCTGGACACTTCGTAAGGTAAGCAAACAGAAAAAGCTTGAAAATAAATGCTGCAAGATAAATACTTCAAGGCTCCATTTTCCCTCCTTCACTAGAAAGATGCCTGAGATCAGAATAATTTCAAGCAGTATGGTCTAACACACCTATAGAATCATGAAACTATTTTGTCTGGAAGAGACCTGTAAGATCATTGAGTCCAGACTTTGTCCCAGCCCTATCAACCACTAGACCATTTCCCTTATTGCAACATCCACCCATCTCAAACACTTCCAGGGACAACCTCTTCCTATTCTACAGTCAAGAGCACAGACAGAAGCAGAACTCTCACACACCTGTATTCCATTTTCATCTTAAAACAGAATCTGAGTAACCACTACTTTACCATAAGTGGGAAGAAGAAGGTGAGTCATGGATTTTTGGGTCACAATCATAACCTGAAGCAAAAATGGTATGGGCTGCTCAGCAAAAAATATTCTCTACCATTAAATGCTCTTTACCCGTTAAAACAAAATCAACTATTTATGTATTAAATATTACATAATCCTATACAACATGTATAAAACTTCTTTAACTTCTATGTTTTTAATTTGAAATGTAAAAAACAAATACACTCCTACTCACACATCCTTACATTTATGCTACACCACAAGTGCTTTATTTAATTATTTATAGAATTATTCTCATATATCTTCATGCAGCTATGTGCTGGTGTGATAGGAAGGAGAGGCTTTTCACGATTTTGCTCAGTAGATCGGTTCTACAATTGTTACGGATTCAACACAAGATAGAAAGACAGCAAACATTATGCATCATCTCTAGGGCAGGAAGGCTAAGTATGCTGCTCTGTCCCCACTGCTCATCTTCCATGTCCTGGTTCCTTATACTAGCCTAGTCTCTATTTCCTCCAATTCACGTAATGAAGTTCATATTCCATAGGACAATAGAAAAACTTTACCCCATTTTTCACTGAAAACAATAATTCCTTAAAGAGGAGAATGTAATACAAAAGTTATTTCAAGAGTATAGCAACTGTGTAATAAACATAAAGGTTAAGTTAGAATGAAATACAAAAATTAAAGCCCTCAGACATCCCTTCCAACCCTTCAGATTCTGTGATTCTATGAGAGAAATGGACAGAAAGACATAGTCCAAGAAACAGAACAATCTATTACCATGACATATGTAACAGGATTACAAACCCTAATTAGAACAAACGCTGAAACTAATACACTACTACTAGGATTATACCAACTTATAGTGCATTTGCAATTGCACTCAGAGCTAACCTTCTTTCTCCTCACTGAAGACAAAACCAGACTAAATATTGAATATATTACCATAAGGTACTGTGGAGCGGGGAAATAGAGCCAGAATAGCTCAGTACTATCACTGCCCAGTCACTCACCCACTTCCACAGTTGATGCTTATGTGACCATCCCTGTGCTATCCTTGGCCCTCTCAGATTCTTAGAGGCTTTTCTGTTCTGTCTTCTCATGCTCCAGAGGAGGTTTCACCTGTGCTTCCTTTAAATGTGTTTAACTCATTCTTCCTTTTAAACACAAACTTCGTTATAATAACAAAGCTGCATTATTACAGCATGTTTTTGTTGAACAGATGTTCTTCCTCCCACACCTATTTCATTACAGGCCCATCTCTCCTACCCTCCTTATCCAAAGAACAGTGTTTTCATAGCCAGCTCCCTTTGCTGATTCTAGCCAAGATTTTAGGACACAATGTTTTAATGTAAACATAGTTCCAGTTCTACAATTTTAATTTGCATGTATTTGAACTTGGCTCTTCTATAACTCTGAAGTATGTTAATCTATTTCAAAACATTTTCCTAACCTTTGCTTGTCCAAGAGCTTTCCCACTACATCCACTTTTCTCTGTGCACGTAGTCCAAGCCCATAGTTGCCCCATGACTGCAGTACTCTTTGGTAGACTGCAGTATATTATCATGCACAAGTTGCATCATCTAATAAGTCTGCATTATTGGGCAGACGTTTGCTATGTGGTGAGGAATTCCAGGAAGAACTTTAACACCACAATCAGCTTTTCAAGGACCAATACAACTTCACAGCACCAGCATGGAAAAGCAGAGTTTTGGATTGACACTATACAACAAAGCTGAGGGTTGTTAACAAGTTCTCACAACTTCCTTATGCACCTAATTACTTATCACATTTTTCAGCATGATGGAGGGTGAGACTCATCTCAAGTGACTTTCAGACATACAGAGTTATCTATTTCTGAGTGACACATCTGGACACTCTTTGTAACCACAAGGACATCTGACAGCAAAGATACATCAGTCTCTGGAGCTGTGGGTTTCTTTACTTGTTCTAGACAGAGAACTTATACAACCACTTTGCCAAGTGAGCACTAGAAGTTCAAGTCCATGAGGTGGATTACATCTTCAGACCACTCTTCAGTTTCTACTTTCTGATAATCACCAGTTCTGTGCAAATTTCTTGTCCCTAATTAATCAGCTTTCTGCTAAATGTTTTCCTCCACACTGCAGAAACTGTTCTTACAATTCTATGCAGCAATTTCTTTTTTTCTATCCGGTTGAACTCAGTCTTATAAAGGATGCAACTCCAGCTCCAGCAATGGCCCACCAGAGACAGACTGTGATCAGCAATGACATGCTTGGTGGCTCGTTCACTGAGAGCAGGATAACACAAGTGGAAATAATAATGAGCAAACTAAAAAGCACTAATCAGTTCTGTTACAGTTTTCTTACTGTCCCTAATTAAATAGAAACCCCTATATGTTAATTTGAATCTAAGTTTCTCCATACTTTTTACTCTTAATTACGTCCAAACCATAGCAGCACTATAAAACTAATCACGGAGGGTGGATCAGAGCACAGTCAGCATTCAGAGAAAATCATTCCATGATCTCCTTGCCTAAAGGGATTTTCCATGTCATAAAACACAGATTGTTAAATATATGTAATAGAAAAAGAAATGTTACAGCCTCTACATATAACTAAGTTTTAACTAAATAATCCCAGCAATCAATCTCAGCACAAAGAGTCAGCAAAAGCCAAGTCGGAAAAGTCAAAACCCTCCATAGGATTAGTGTTGGTGAAGGGAGTGGTTTCCTGTTCTCTGAAACAGCTTTCCATCAGTCCTGCAGCACAGACTGCCACAAACTTGGGTAATCTTTCAGGGATGAGGCACGTACATAGTTTTATTCAACAACCCACATTCTTTTCTGCCTACAAAGGGCTGCTTTCCTCATTGGTGTCAGGGTCTGGCTGTGGAGAACACCACAGGATATCACCAGCAGGATAAAGGTGGTTTCAGGAACCACAACAATGTAATTTGAAAAATTCCCACTTGGGATTCTTAACAGTTACCAAAAGCTGTCTGGAATGTCCGGCATATATTCTTTCCTCCTTTATTGATCTCCTCTTGTTTTCACCCTGCAGCTGTGAATTTCCTTTCCTCATTTTTAAGTGTTTACATAATAGACATTTTCTCTTAGAAGAGTGCTGACAAAGCAGAGCAACTGATGAGGATCTTGGTGTGACAACAAAACTGCACTAGGTCACTTCTCTGCACTTTGCCTTGCACAATATTTCTAGAAGTAGCATTCTTCGTGGACCTCTGTCCACCTTCCTGAAGAATCTCAAAGCCTACACTGACTTGAGAGTCACAGCTCCCCAGTTAATGAAAGTGCCTGGCACTAAGGCTCTGCTGCAGAACCTGTTTTTTCCAATCAAACATTTTTTGAAAATTACTTCGAAAAAAATCATCAACAGATGGGAAAAGTAGTCCATCTTTTGCCTCTAAAAATAAAGTGTCAGTGGACAATCAGCCAAATTCTGTTTCGATATGCATACAACACATACTCTTCTCCTGACTTCCAACTGGGATTATGTGGGACGTAAATTTGTGCATAGCTGGCTTAAGAAATCTTAGCTGCTTGTCTGTCTGCTAGGAGAGAACACTACCAATTTCCTAGAAAAGGTTTACAGTATAAAACTGATATACTGTGTTCCAAGTGAACAATTATTACAGTCATCCAACAAGACACAGTTTCATTTTAATAAGCCTGCCTCTGAATGAGAAGCCAGATATGACAATCAGTGCAACAGTCTTACACTATGTAAGCAGAAACCCATTCATACATCCTGTTAGTAATTATGCAACATACCAGAAACTCCTGCTGGTGTCTTTATGAATTTTCCATTAAAATGAGCAATCACTGCTTCACATTTTTCTGTTGACTCCATCCTAAGAAAATAAAGAATAATTTACATAAATTAAACACTCATTCAGATTCACATGTTTGTGAATTTTTTTTTAAAGCGTATTTCTTGCTTTTTTTTTTTTTGTGGCCTGCTTTCCTACGTGTGAGCAATGAAGAAAATGTTTTCTAAGAAGACACAACTTCAGAAAGGTAAAACTAAACTCAGTTAACATGTTATGCACTCTGAGGACAAATTTGGTGCCAAACTACAAACACAATGCCTTTATGTACTTAGATATTAGGCAGAAAGTAACTTGGATGGCTCTAAGTACAAAATATCTATATGCTGTCCGGAAGGATGCAGACTGATCCACAGTCATTCGTAAATGAATTGTTAGTGTCCATGATGCAAATATTTATGCTGCTTTTGATAGGGGATTCTGAAGTGTGTGTACAGTTTGAGAGTAGCATACTCAAATATAAATATGTCTAAGTGCGTGACCCAAACTGCATTTGCAGCTTTTAGCTTATATCTATCATCGCAACTAAATGATGTAGATGCGTCTTACTTGTCTCTTGAGTTATCTTCAAAACAGGAATCAATAACAAAATAGCTGTGGTGACTACTGGGAGTTTATCCAGCAACCTTAACAGGTTTGTGCACTTATGTTGTCAAAACTAGACTTAATAGACTGGGTGGACTACTGGTGAGCAGGTATTAGTCTGGGAGTGGCTCTATAGCTACATCCTTAAATTGTAATATATATGTGTGGGACTTAACTGCCAGCTTGCACTAATTTGGATGGCTAAGACACTTTAACAGAACTAAAATATGCAGCTGTACGCATGATAATGTTTGGATAATGTTGAACAGAGATTTTCCTTGCATTTTTTCATTAAGTTCTGCAATTTAGATCCACTAATTAGACCAACAGCCTCAGCAGCAAAGAAGCAGTACTAAAAATTACTAAGTCTTGGCATCCTTTAATTCTGTTAGTCTTTCTGCACAAGCCAGCAAAATATAGTCATAAACAACAAGAGTGGTTATCAATGGCACAGAATTGAGTTGGAGGCCCATGGCCAGTGAGGTTCCAGAGGGGTCAGTTCTGGGGCTAGTCTTATTCAACATCTTTATTGACAACCTGGATGAGGGGACAGAGTGTACCCTCAGCAAGTTCCCTGACAACACCAAACTGGGAGGACTGTCTGATTCACCAGAAGGCTGTGCTGTCATTCAGTGAGATCTCAATTGGCTTGAGAGTTGGGTAGAGACCTGGGAGTCCTGGTCGATAATAAACTAACCATGAGCCAGCAATGTGCCCTCATGGCCAAGAAGGCCAATGGCATTCTGGGATGCATCAAGAAGGGTATGGCCAGGAGGTCAAGGGAGGTTCTCCTTCTCCTCTACTCTGCCCTGGTAAGGCCTCATCTGGAGCCCTGTGTCCAGTTCTGGGCTTCACAGCTCAAGAGGGACAGGGAACTGCTGGAGGGAGTTCAGTGCAGGGCCACCGAGATGATCAGGGGACTGGAGCATCTTCCTTATGAGGAAAGGCTGCGGGAACTGGGGCTGTTTAGTCTGGAGAAGAGGAGATTGTGAGGGGATCTCAATATTTACAAATATCTAAAGGGTGGGTGTCAGGTGGTTGTGGCATCCCTTTTTTTTATAGTAGCTAGCAACAGGACCAGGGGTAATGAGATGAAGCTGGAACACAAAAAAAGCTCCATTTAAACATAAGGAAAAACTATTTTACTGTGAGGGGGATGAAGCCCTGGCATAGGCTGCCCAGGGAAGTTGTGGAGTCTCCTTCCTTGGAGGTCTTCCAAAACCCATCTGGACACGTTCCTATGTGACCTGATCAAGGTGGACCTGTTTTTAGCAGGGAGGTTGGACTAGGTGATCTCTGGAGATCCCTTCCAACCCTGCCATTCTATGATTCTAATATTTTAACAAACAATATCCTCAAAATGCAGGCTGAACAAGTTTTCCTCATGGTTTCAAAAACACCTTCTAAAGATTCTTCAGAAGTTCTGGATTACTAAATCTGCATCACATGAAATAAACTATTTAATTTAGTTTCAGAATCAAGTCTGAACTTGATAAAATCTATTACCCCTTATTAACCTAATAAAACGTTCATAAAGGCAAGAAGCTGAAATTTTTATTTAATATCTAAGTGTTTCTTGGACAATTTTAACTTGAATTAATATTTACCCAAAAATGTCCCAATATCTACCTTGCAGAAAGGGAGAAATTCTGACTAGCTAAGACAGCAATAACTTATTCTATAAATTATATGCAATGTATGTATGTGTATAAATAAATAGGTACATACAATCTGTAAAACAACCTATTGAGAAAATACTTACTTGAAAGCTAATCTCTTTGAATGTCTTCTATATTAGCATGGTTTTGGATATACACAAGTCTTTTGTCTTTTACATAGAATTCTAAGACTCTTCCAGCTATATCAGAGTAAAAACATTCCTAAAATACCACTGACTGAAGGTAGCAAAAACAAGTTTAGGACGAAAAGATTGAATAAATATATAATGCCTTCTGAATTTTATCTTGAGTATTACTTGATTCTGCCCTTCATAGTGCCAAAAAGTGAAAGCTACATTTAAGCAAGTATCAGTACTTTCAAAATTTATTAATTTAACTTCTGGATATATATTGCTTTGTAGGTCATCCAAAACACACAGATTCTGCATATATTTGTGTGGAGTTCACACTCAAGTACATATGCAAATGCTTTTATGAAAAAAAATACAAGTGTATGAATTGGGGTGTGTAAAATGTTTAAAAGCAGAAAAATTAAAATCACAGTGCTGTGAACTATCCATATCCAACTCACAGGGAAACCAATCCCTACAAATTTTGGCTTCACCAGGAGATATAATTTCTTCAGTTCTTTTCCTTGCAGTAATTTTAGAGTTTGCTATTTGTTCAAATACAGAGCTATTGTAATATTGCCTGAACATTTGTATTACTGGAATTTGACTGTTGACAGAGATTGTACAACATATTTTGAGAATTCAAAATGTTTACTCAAAGCATGTCCCTAATTTTGATGACAGAAATCTCAAAGTTAGAGCCTCCAGATTTTGATTGCCATACTAGGTTTAAAGGAGGACTTAATGAGAAATAGAAAAATATATCTCTATAGACAGATAGGCACAGAAGGTTTTTATGAAAAGGCCCCAGAACAAATCACTGAATTAACTAGACTTACATGGAGAGAATATTTGAAAGGTATCTACTAATTTATGGAAAACACTTGCTTCTGTTGGTTTGGGAGAGATATTTGACCAAGCTGTCAAATATTTTAAGGTGAGATTTACTGTAAGTAAATACTATTTTTCCAGATGGCAATACATTAATAAAACAGAAAATTTAAAGGGCTGACATTCAAAGGACAACGATGGTTTGATTTTCTCAGGGAAACTAATGAAGAAAAAGAATAAAAGAGGAAAAGAAAGGGGAAGAGGGGAAGGTTCTTCCTTATGGTCTCCTGTCTTGAATTCAAGCCACAAAAGCCAGAAAAGTCACAGGAGAAGTTTCTGTGAAGGACTGCATAACATATTGGTTTAGGGATAGAGAAGAAAGGAGAAGTACAGAGAAGAAGAGGAAGCAGTGGAGAGTAAACTCTTACTTATTTTGGATAGTTGTCCAATATGAGCAAAATAGATTTAGATTTAGTCATCTAATCAAGATGAAACACAGCACTATTTGCTCTACCAAAGGAAGAAAAATCCTGCTGTCATCTCTGTCTAGGTGTCCCTTCTCTTCATAAGCTTGATAATTTTCAATAATTTATTCTTTTTTCCTCCTATTCCTATTCAATTAAAAAACAAAAAAAGGTGCCAGCATGGCCAAAACCACTGCAGTACCTTGCAAAGCCAACACCACGGCTTGTCCCACTTGAGTCCCGCAGTATCCTTGTAGAGATGACCTGCCCAAATGGTTTCAGCATATTCTCAAGCTCCTGCTCATCCATTGAAAGCGGCAAATTGGAAATGTACAAGTTAGTCGGGTCTTGTTCTTGTTGCTGAAAGAGAATTAAAAACAATTGTTGTTGTCAGTAAAAAAAAAATTGAATATAAAATATAACAATTGCACGTAACTACTGGTACAGATTTTTACATCTCAGGCCCCTTTCTAAAGGCTGCTTTTCCCTACCAGTAGTGTCCTACATCTTCTGTCACTGCATACTGCATTCTTGAGAAAACTCCCCTCCTCCTAGTACTGCTGACAATTACACTTTTAGGTGGAGATAAAGGTGAATAAAAGACCAGTTTATAGTCCGTGTTACAACTTCATTTTTCAGATTTTTCTGAAAGAAAAAAAAAAAGGCAAAAAAGAGATAAAGTAAAGAAATTAGCAGCCAAGGAAATACAAGACTGGTGGAAAGAGTTAAAAAAAAAGACAGATGTAAATGTAAAAGAGAAAAGACTGTAATGACAATTTGAAAATAATACAAGTGGAAAAATGAGAAAATGCATTCAAGAGTATGTAACTTGCCAAGATATTACCACTAGAATAGGCTGATACACATAAAAATGAGTAGGACATTGTCATGTTATCCGACACATATAACAGTTTTGAATTTTGATCAAACTTTTACATTATGCACTCTGACAACACAAAAGCCTTCCAAAAACTTTCTCTAGGAGCAGACAACATGACACAGGAGGGCAACCAGGATATAAGCAATTAGAGAGGAGACAAAGGCAGTCACGTCTTTGCCATTCTCCTGACCTTAGGCTATCTACTTTGAGTGATCTACCTACATACCACAAAACTCCAGCTCAGAGAACCATTTTTTGTTGAAATTGATAATTTCAAGTGTTTGTCTAGAGATTCTCCATCTGTGGTTAGGGACCACTTCTCTCACACTGTCATTCGCTGGCCATGCTCTGTAATGAAATACATTCTTAATCTACTCAGGTCTATATGACTTAATGGTTGTGCAAAATCTTGATGTCGTCATTGTGGCTCCTTGTATAGATCTAAGTCTGTGGAAGATACATTATATTCAATAGAACTTTTTGAGCATTAAGAATTATATGATCTGAAACAATCACAGGGTTTTTTTTTTGGCATAGCCTTCAGCATATTTTCATTCCGGAAGGGAAGTCTGAACCAAAACAGAAAACAAAAAACAATAACACAACACTTGCCTATTGGAATTAAAGCATTTACTAAAGTTATTATAGCTGTACAGGTGGTAACACCATCCTATGCAGATTAGATCTCAATTGGTCCTTAAACTGCCCTTATTTTAACAGTATCTCGGTAGTTTTGGTAGCATAATGCATAATCCAGTAACTTGTCATCGAGGATATCACTCCTCCATTGGGGTTAGTTTCCCCTTGGACAAAAAAAGGAGTTGGGACTAGGGGGGCAAGTCATACCTTTTAGGCACAGAAATTAATTATCCTGTTCAAAAAACTAGCAAAATTTAAAAATGAGGAAGCAAAATTTATGCTTATGGGCCTTCACTGTTTTCATTTTTACCCTGAGTCTCACATTCAGTTGGAAAGGGCTAATTCTTGCAAGTTTTCTGTAATGGTTTTTTAAATAGCTTTCAGCATTGAATGACCTATAAAAGGGAAACATGTTCTCATAACATTCTCCTGATCTGCATACTATGCCATGCCATGACTCATTCCTAGCCACCCTGAAATCCCCCACAACCTTAGAAAATGTAAACGTTTTAATGTGCCCAAGTGTTGTCTTCTTCAGTCCCTTTACAGTACATTACAAATGGCATTTGACTACCCTGTATGTTTTTCTTTTTGTTATCTAGTGGAAATATGTCCCCTTCCAAAGTAATACCGAATCTATACAGTAGACATAGAAGTTTATCATTTAAATTATTTTAGAATATCTGCCTTCTTTTTCATATTAAAAAAAAAAAAAAATCAGCTGAAAGAAGACAAGATGGATTCACTAGGAGGCCAGAGCTGACATGAATTGCTGGGCAGTGCTCATCCGTGAGGGAAAACCTACATTACAGGAGTTACACCTCACACAGAGTTCAAATTTCCTCAGGTAGCAATAGGAGGTGAGACAACTTTCATGTGTTCAGAATCAGATTGTTACTTAGATTATATTAGACAATTTTGTTTTGCACCTTGAGATGTGTAGGCTTACTTCCTTCTTTAAGAAGAGCTATTAGCAAAAGCTTTATAGAAGGTTTCAGCCATAGGCATTACAAAATTGCATTTGTAGCTATAGCACTTTCCTGAAACTTCAAATAGTATTTGAAAGGAAAAAAGAAGAAAAGAATTCTTAAATCTTTATTGTAAGTTTAACATATATTGCATACAAATATCCTAAAACTTCCCTAAATAACCTAAACCAGCATCCAAGCTGAAAAATCAGTCCTTTTGCATATTTTAATCTAGTTTATTAATGTTTAATATTCTATAATAACAGAAAGTCTGAATTATATTATCAAAATGTTCTCATTAAAGAGCCTAACAACATTTGGAAAGATAGAAAAGGTTCTATTTTGTTCACACTAGTAAAAATAAAATTTATATGCAAAAAACAAATGGATATATTCAGAAACACCTAACGGAGAAATAAACTCATTCACGTGCAGAATGTCAGAGCAATGTTTTATTCGTGTAACTGGGAAGATCACATTCCACTTCTCTCAGACTCCTATTCCAGCCTACACTGGTTTCCACACTTTGCATTATATTGGCAGTGTATTCAAGATGACAGATCATGAGCTTTCCTTCCCAAAAGGGACACCAAGACCTACTGCAATTAACAGTTTAACACATGAAGATCTTCCTCCTCAATTCTTGTACCTATCCACCTATCACGCCCTAAAATTATGTAACAACGTTGTTAGAGAAGAGAATGTTCAACTTTGGAAGAGTATTAGTGGCTTCACCATTAACCCACATTGCAAATCCCTTAGGAACGGAGGAAGAAAAATGCATCTGAGGAAATTGTTCTAAGGAAATTGCTTCCTCTGAACAAAAAGCATTTTGTGACAGAAAAATTAGACTTGCAGCCCATAAAACAATTTGCATTTTGCATTAATAACTACCTGGTTTTGGTCAGCTGCATGTTGAATGGGTAACTAGAAAAGCTTCTGCTTTCCCGACTCTTTGTCTGTGTCACAGTCTATTACAGCCAGAATATTCCCAGCAATTCAGTTACTTCTGTTTTTGATCCCCCAACAAGCCATACCAACCACAGTAGAAAAAAGGGAGTTGAAGATACTTCTACATATGTCCATAGCTAGAACTGGTAAAGACTGTAGACATAGGATAGGAAGAGAAAAAGCACGGCCAGTGGATGAGGATGTGACACTAAAATTTTGGAATACAAGTTGAAATTTCATTCATCCATAATTCTCTCAGAACAAAATAGTTGAAATGCCAACAAATGCATTCCACAGAGCACCAAGGTTGTATCTATGCTGCAGGTGTGAACACACAGCCACCCTGGGGAGCAGCAGCAGCTCAGCTCTAAGGATAAATCACAGAATCATAGATGATTTCAATTTGGAAGGGATTCCTAAGGATCATCAACTCCAACTACATCAGGACAGATTAATTTGTTCCACTTCTTCACTTTGTAACAAAAAACGAATAAACAAAACTGCCATTGTTTCAGAAAAGAGCTCATTTACAGTATTAAGGTAATACTGTTGGGGTAAATCTAAAGCAAAACAACTCTTTGCAGAGTGCGTTTGGTAATAGAATTATACTTACTCATGTGCAAAGTCCCTTCTCTTCCACACTTAAATTACTTACGTCACCATGCAGCTTGTGTCATATCCACAAGACTACTAAACCTTAAACCAGCGATCTGGATACATTTGAGGAGATCACAAGCAACAAGTAATTTCCTTCTCCTTAGAACATGCTGGATTTCCAAGCTGACTTCCAAATGGCAACAAGTAAGATTCCGCATCCATCCTAATCCTCTCTTACACAAAAGGCACCATAAAAACAGATGTTTGCTTTTACACAAGGTTTTGGCATGGAAAATGGTTAAAAATTCAGGAAGTTAGGACAGAGACAAATTTTTGAACACATCCCTCTGTCTCTCTGGCAAACAGCAGTTTAATACATTCAGTTCTGTGACTTTCTTACTGAAACCTGTCTCACCATAGCTCAATTCACACAGTTATTGCAGTTCTGTTTAAGAAGACAAAAAGAAATCTTCTGATATCTAAGTTTCTATTTTTAATACTGGAATTCAGTAAAAATATTAAATTGGCAAAAATATCTGCAAATGTAATAACTCAGCTCAAACCTTGCCCACACACTGTAATCATTCTAACTGCTTTCCATGGCAGGGTTTTGGGTTAAATCCTACTCTATTTAGGAAAACAGCTGAAACTGTGAGTCTTTGTATCTCATGCAGGGTCTCCTCAGTTAAAAGAACCTTCAGTATTTCCTGAAGGACACTGGAAGTCCCCAGTATTTCTAGACTATGGGCTATGTCAGTGAATCTGTGGGCTACTCTAAGTATCTATTTTACGGAAGAAATCGGGAAGTCTTATTTTTAGAAGCTTGCTGACAAGACTTATCAGTCTTTTCTCACCAAACACCTTTAGCTGCATCTCCAGAACTTCTCTTGCAGAACATAACAATACAAATATGCAGAACAGTGCTCCTGCAGATTAATGTGCTGCTTATTCCTGAAAAGCACTGACAATACTAATTTAATAAGCTGACAAGATACAATATTTCTCATAAAAGGAATAGGAATAATTAACTGCTAATACTCATTTCTGTAGAAAGATGTGATCGGGAGTCCTACAGAATGTGAAATGCTCTACCGTCATCTGAAAGAAATTAACAAAAACCTCCCTGTGCGTGTGGAACTGTTCCTAAATTGCAAGCAAGGAACTTGGCAAAATGATAAGACATCTGTTTTCTCTTGCTCTGTGTAAGGTCAGAGCGAACAGATAGCCATTCAGAAACATGTGACTAGGCACTGCTCACAGCATGGAAGATCCTCTGGCTGATAGAGAAGGGATTAAATGCTTGTCTGCCTTCATATAGAAACTACTTAAAAATTTACAATTGGTCTGTGTCTCACTGAAATATGCCACAGTTTTAATACTGTCTGACCACAGACAGTTAACAAGACAATGTTGGGGGAAAAATTACTGCCATAATCTTCACTTATTCTCCAGAATTGCATTAACTCTATACATGATTAATAAGCTAAACATTTTAATTAATTTTCACAGGCACATCTGTACTACAAAGAAGAATATGAACTGTACGAAAAGGAATTTTTTACTACAATAAGCACTGTGTTCAAGTTTGCAATCAGACTATCACTGCAATCATATGTTTCCTTTTTTATTCCTTGGCATTCTTGCTTTTACCCTTTGCTAGAAGGGCACCAGGGTGCTCCCTGGAAGTTCTACATCTTACTCATGGACACCACTGTTTTCAATAGAAAGCTGAATGAGTCCACCACAGCTCGCAACAGGACACTGGATCCTTCTCTGAACAAGCCACAGCACTGCTTAGCAACTGAGATAAGACTTCTGTGGGTTGAAGCTGTGTACTCAAGGGAAGTGGTTGTTAACTGTCTTATTTAATGCACATGCAATTCCTGAAATGATGGTCATTTAGCCCCCAGGTAAGCAAAATTTGGCTTACCCTCAATTTACTGTATAATGACTTCTAAACACTTTTACTAATAAAAGGAGGAAAATAATCTATTGCAGTAGGATTTAATACTATTGCCTTCAGAAAGTATTATAAACAAGAAAAAAGAAAACTTTTCTTAAAGACAGTTGCTAAAAACTGCTGTACAAATCTGCTTGAGTTAGCTTCTGTTTGCCTGTCATCTGTTCTTTGACATTCAGAAGCCCAGATGCAGAATTAAAAAAATTGCAATATGCCTACCTTCTCTAGTTAGATTAAGTACACTAGCTACCATGGTAACCTAAACTTATTTTCTTACTTTACTCTGTAGGAATGAAAACCGATTTAATTCTCCAGGAGGTTGTCTCCAGTGAAGACAAAATACAAAAAGCAATACATTATTAGAAGTCATAAAAGTTACGTGTTTCTCATTTTTGCTGACTCAAAACCATGTCCTTCATCAGCAACAGAAAGGAGTACTGCCTTTAATACATTAATAGCTGTGAAAAGCCTTGATTCAGGTTACAGGGATGAGGACAAGTGTCTAAGCAGCCTTTCCCTCCCCAAACCCCCATACCTGCTGTGCAGTTCACACTTTATATAGTGTGACAGTTCATCTTTTCCAAAATATGCTTGGAAGAAAAGTCACTTTAAGTTTAGAATTTGAAAAAAAAAAAGCTCCTGTATTGAACTTAATTGAAAAGAAAGATAAAGCCACCAGCACATGAAGAATGCTTCACAGTTCTGCCTTTGTAATCATTAGTAAAAACCCAGAGACTACAAATTCATGTCATCTCTGCGTTTTGAAGGATCAATATGCACTCATTAGCCCATTTTCTACATACCATAAACTAAAAACCACCCCCCCAAAATGAATTTCAGAGAGTTTGGTCTGTTGCTTTGACAGCCAATAGGCTACTCCAGAAAAGAAAAATTCTATCTTAAGAATGTTGGAAGAGTTGGTATATAATGGCACAACATACTTTGCATTTTTATCACAGACATCCTTCTGACAATTAGAAACAATTCTGAAGATGGTCATAATTTTTTTGCACAAGCCTAAAATACCTGAAAAATATTTAATGACTTGTTAATGTGAGAGCTAATGCAACATAAACATGAGCACACCTAATTGTGTCAGTGGAATTGAAAAGGAGGAAATTGTAACATTATAAATCTGAAGCCCTAAGTCCTAAAATGTGCAACTGTGGGAAAATCTTTGCTGGGATAAACAACGAGTCTTCCTCCAAAAATGCACATTAGTACATGAAACAGCATGCCTTGGCTAAAATTAATGAGTTTCACTGACCACAGAAATCTTCCTTGGCTATAGATAACTTTTATGGATTCTGTTACACATTCCATACATATACTAAAGGTAAGTTTGTTATTCCATAGGAAAAAAAAAAATAGGAAAACACAACCTGGAAAATAATTAATATCACTTAAGTTATAAACTATCTTGACAAACTTACAGCAAAGTTGTATATACAGAATAACTAAAAAAATCTCATCAACACAGACTAAAGGAGACATGAAGGAAGGCAAGATCTTCAACAAGAAGATCTGGAGGACCAGACTCAATGAATCTATAGAAATTGTCTTGGACATGGATAGCCAAATCATTCTAAAAGGAGGACACTACACTAATTTTGAGGACAGGGCTGAAATACAATTGTGAGAACAACAGAATACATGTTAATTTTCTTGTGATGCCCAAATTACTTTATAAGCTCTTTACAAAAAGCGATAACTCCATATGCAGGATAGTTTAGTAGATATAAGCTTTTCACTATATTATCTTAGGAATCTGTTAAGCTATCATGAGCTAGACAATATGGCTATACAAATGACACCATCACACCAGGAAGGAAGTTGTTTAACACCTCAACTCTGAGCTGCTCCAGCTAAGTTGGCATTCTAAGCTGGCCAATGTATCCCTATGCTGCTATCAGTATAATAAAGTTAGATAGAGAAGATCTATATCTGAGCTGCAAACACAATCATTCTCCTCCTGACTTAAGTTTTCTAGGTAGAAAGATGGGAAATGTAAGTTTTATTATTCATTCTTATTCAATTGGGTTTTTTTATCTTTTATATTTACACATTAGTTCATATCCAGAAGAATGAAGTTCAACCCTTTGTTTACAAGAGCCACTTCTCCAATCATCTGAAATACAGTTACTTCAGTAACTCAGCTAAACACCATTTGATGAGACAGAACTTTGTCTGAGCACAGACTCAAATGCCTTTCGTTAAGTTCAGGGGCAAAAATCAGAGAATTTAGGTGACTCATATTTCCACAGCATTTAGACCTCATCATGCCACTTACAGATTCTCAGTTTTTCGCATCTTCATTCAGTAGATTTTCTGCATTCAGCTGTCTTAATATACACAGATATTTGCTATAAACTCTGAACAGCAGAGAAACCTGCAGTTAATTCCTGATTTTACTTGCAGTGGGGAGGGGCAGAGAAGAGGCACATTCCTCAGAAAAAAAGTCACTCTGACAGTAACCTCTTTTTAACAAAGAAAATGTGCAGAGCTTTTCAATACCGCTATTAAGCTTACCTAAGAATACATAACTCTGCAAAATCAGAGCTTTTAGACTTACTATTTTTGATTTATTATCAAAGCACTTCTCTAGGAGCAAGGACAATAAACTAATTCCATTCTGTGACTATAATTGCATTAAAGAAGTGTTGAGAAATAAAGAATGAAAATTAAAATCATAGGTACTCATTACCAACCACTTTAGAAATAACAATACTCTTGCAAGACATGCATCTGCTCTTTCTGTACCTTATCTCTAGAGTAAGTGGTGAACTATCAGTTTTGTACTAGGTCCTGAAACAAGCTGGCTACCACTACAGCTCATGTCATCTCCTGGTTTCTCTTCACAGCTACTCATATGCCCTGAAATGGTAACTGACAAGACTGTACACAGGTAATACTCAATTGGAAGACAGGAGAGAGGCAACAGTCAACAGTTTAAATTTCCACCCCAAAACTACTCCCGTTCCCTGGCAGTGTGACAGCATCTTATATAAGCTCTTAGTAGCATTATCAGACTGACAGGAATCATTGGAGCCATTTCCATTGCAGCATAAACTGGAAGATACTGTTTACTAGTACAGAGCAAAATATTTCCCAAGTTCCTTTGTCTTAGCCAAGTGCTTCCGATTTACATCTTGGAAGAGCAGAATAACTGAAGACATAAGGTCTGTTGAGCAATAGTCTGACACTGGGTTCCTTTGCTGACAATGTCATAATAACATCTCCCAAGAGGTGGCCATCTCTCCACCAAAGGTGACCTCTCAGAACAGATTTGGCAGGATTTGGCCTTAAGCCCCATCTTGGGCCTCAGGCCCTCTCAGTCTGCTCAGCAATAGCTGAAACATAGTGGGCAAGACCAGATTTTTCTGGAGTCAGATTAACTTGGAAGCAGATCACTGAAGCATGATCTTACCTCAAGCATAGGAAAAGCTCTCAAAGTCAAATATTTGAAGTTATCTCTATAAAACAAACAACAGAGGTTTTAATTCATATAATCTGAACCACCTCCACTAAACCAGGATTTGAAGATGATCTTGCTGACATGAGTAATTTTTAATTTACTGGCTTGTATCTACAACAGGACACTGCAAAAAGTTTACTGCAGCCAGTCAGAATAAGGCTTCAGCAACAAAATTTTCCTTCCTCTTTAGCTACTGGGTGTCTGGGACAAGGAAGAGGATACTGAGGAGCCATGCTACTGGCTGACACATGCTGCCAACAGCCTTTTATTTATCTTTGAAACTGAAGCAGTCATAGTGGTCAGCAAGGAAATCCATCAGCCAAACAGCCAAGAAACTGCTCTCCAAGTCTTTCTCTGTGACATTCAGTCTAAAGCCCAAAAAGTTTCACAGCCAGACTACCACTTCAAGGCATGAGTGATAACATGCAAAAGGATAAAACACAGTGTCCTGCATGTCAAGAGTCTGATTTGCTAATCTTGCTAAAACAACTGTAAGTCACTGGTAATTCCCAGTTTGGAGCATCCAAGGGGAGACAGTATTTTTAGAGAAGAATTCACTGACTCAAAATTGAAGAAAAACCAAAACAAATCAAAGCAAATAAAATCTTGGTCTCTTGTGACTATTCATTGTGGTACTGTTCACTGGGTTTGGTTTGGTTTTTTTAATAATTGAAATATTTCTTCTGTGTTAAGAAGCAGAAAAGGTTTCACTGGAATACAAACTTTGTAGTTACAGATTTCCCATAGGTCACCAAGCTTGACACAACATCAGAAAAAAAAAAATAAAAATTGTCAAGTATTACAGTGCACTTTTTTTCATTAATGCTAACAAAGAAATAATAGCAATATTGCTACTGTCAGAGGAAATGAGTCAGAAAAAAATATACTATGGGAAAGATTGAGAAACTATTAATTAGATTACTAGAGTGAATCAGTAGAGCTTCTCCATCTTCTCAAGACAATTAAATCAAATATCAAAATGAATTTACATGACATATTCTCTTTTCTCTCCTCCTACTTAAATAACATACCGATAAGATGGCAGACACAGACTTTGAAAAATCTTGTGTCTATTTTGAAGTGATCATCTAAAACCAAAAGATTTAATTACAGGTCTTTATTAAGCATACATAAAATGTTGTAAAATGAATAAAAAAACGCAACCACCAAATGTTTTCCAGTAAGCATGTATGTTTGTGTCATGGCTGTAATGAAACATGCATTAAGTATGAAACATATGGTTTCCATTTTGTTGCCCTGGAATCCATCCAAAGACATTTTATGTTGTTAGCTTAACCGTTCTCCTCAGCTGAGAAGCTGTGGAAAATATCTCATCTGAAAAAAATCTGTACCTAACGAATAACTATAAAAGCTTTGCTAGATCTGTGGCAGACTATTACAAAGAGACTGAGATTACTAGTTAATTATTGGAATTATTTATTTTTTTATTAGAATATGATTTTCAAACTAAAAATAAAAAAGCATTAAGACGTAGCATAAATTATAAGAACAGATCACATTGGTAATATTTTCTTTATTTAATAAACTCATAGTGGTGCTTCTGGCACTCTATTGGCATCAGGCCATCTGACCTAACAAGAACACATGAAAAAATCATTATTAATGTATAACCTCTCTGATTTTATAGATCTGAGAAACTTATGTCTAAAGACCATTTCTCAGAATATTGCTCTTTGTTAATAGCCTGACTCAGAGGCAATGATCAGTAAAAACAAGAGAAAATACTATATTTCTTTATTTTTGTTAATGCCTGGGTTTGCCCTTATGCAAAACCAGATCATCACAAGCTGGCTAAGAATTTCAATACATCTATCATGAGTATCCAGATTTAAGTTTTACTTACGTTTACAGAAAAGGCTGAAGACAAAGTCACAAGGTTAAATTTCACCATGCTATTTTTAAAATTTCATCTTCAAATTGCAAGACTGCTAACCTCAGTAACAACCAGCAGGCAATGTATAAAACCCTTCATGCTTTTGTGCTGTAAACTATTTATTTCAGCCGTTGACTTGTTTTGGCGATTAAAAAGTTGTATTTCAACTGTTAAGCCTGCTGTAGTTCTTACAATTTACTGATAATCTTTCTTGTGATGAACTCAGTGGAAAAACAGTATCATGAATAAACTGATGAATCCGACCAGATCAGTTTGGAACTTTATCATACCATGTTTCTTTATTTCATTAGCTGAGTTGATTTGTAATACAGCAGTCAAAACCTCCCATTTTGTTACCTTAATAAATATATCATGACTTGAGGACTGTGCTCTCTGTAAAGGGTCTGCAACTTGGAAATTCACACTGCCGATGCTCTGATAATGTACAAGCTTGTTCAGCGTCACAACCCATGGCAAGAGTTGTCTGGTTATTTTAACTCACCTTTGCCATCTGTGCTTGGACTCCACTAGCCTTTAAAGCAGAAACCGCCTTCTGAGCAGCTGCTGGGCTGTCAAAGTCAACAAAACCGTAACCTGAAATATAAACCATATCTCATTAACGAGACAGCAACCAGCTTATCATCAAACAGTTCATACGCTACTGGCATGGTTATTTACTGCAATTTTATTGCTAGTGAAGAGGGCCAATTTGAACTTCAAAGTTCTTCATGTAGTCCCAAAAAAAGCAATCTACCAAAGTCCTTCAACCTTGAACTGGTGGGAACTTATCTCAGTGGAACAAATCAATTTCCATGCCCACACATTATCAGGATTTTGTCCAAATTGCTGACAAGTACTATGGTGCTTTGCTTTGTATTATCTGGTACATATCTTCCAAGAGCAAATGTGACATCATTGGTTTACTTTACGGTAAAGCATAATCTGTTAATTTTTTCAGAACAAAATTCTTAGTCCAGTTAGAATAAGTAACAAATAAAGTCTTTGAGTTACACATCATTTATGTAAAACTAGGAGAGGAATGTAGTTTAAATTACACATATCTACTGCATTAGAACAGATTTTGTTTGTGGTGAATTAGTTCATTGTATAAATATATAAAAGACAGTTAAATTTAAGGAGTGAAAAATCCAGCTTCAGTGAATCGAATGATGTTAATGAAACCAGAATATAAAAGAATTGCCCTGAAAGCATTTCTATGCCATATAATGCAATCTTAAAATATTAAAGTAAACCCAAAGTTAATTGTAGCAATTTCCCTATCTTTGCAATAAACCTTTTTCTTACTCTGAACAAGAACATACAGCTAATGAATTCCAGGACATCTCAACAGCAGCATATCTTGGCCTTTACAGACACTGACCATATAGGCTGGGATTTTTTAATGCAGACTGGGAGGTGGATGCTCAAGTCTCATCAGAAGGCTGTCAGAGTCTGGAAGATACTTCCCCTAGATGTTATTGCAAACCTCACTCTGTATCTTTCAACACCCTTTCTTCCAACCAGTGAAATCACCTCAAAGATGTCTCCATCTCCAATGTCCAAATTTGGACATTTGTTTAACAAAGTTAAACAAAATAAACAAAACCTCCAACAACTTAAAATAAAACCTCTAGAGGAGGAGAAAGGAGAATTACCTTCAGGCTGCGGGAACTGGGGCTGTTTAGTCTAGAGATGAGAAGACCGAGGGGGGATCTTATTAATATTTACAAATATCTAAAGGGTGGGTGTTAGGAGGTTGGGGCATCCCTTTTTTCTGTTGTAGCTAGCAACAGGACAAGGGGTAATGGGATGAAGCTGAAACACAAAAAGTTCCACTTAAATATAAGAAAAAACTACTTCACTATGAGGGGGGTAGAGCAGTGGCACAGGTTGCCCGGAGGGGTTGTAGAGTCTCCTTCCTTGGAGGTCTTCAAGATCTGCCCGGACATGTTTTTGTGTGACCTGATCTAGGTTGACCGGCTTCTGCAGAGGGCTTGGACTAGATGATCTCTAAAGGTCCCTTCCAACCCCTACCATTCTATGATTCTATGATTCAGAAGTCAATAATATTGTCTTACAAGATGCCTAAAACGAAGACAAAATGTTGCATAAAGATATAACTGCACCAGCTTTGAAGTCTTTAACTTGGAAAAAACAACTCGAGCAGCCTTGTACATCAGTGCAAGCTTATTTAACCTGCCAAGAAGATGAAGAAAGCAGCATATTGTTCTGCGTAACATGTGGTGTTGTGGACTGTTAAATCTTGACATGAAACAAAATGAATTAGCTCATATCAAGTTTTCTGCTGCCAAGGTAAAACTAGCTTTCCATACCCAAAACTAGCATTCTGTATCCATGACAGCCTATTTTATCACCACCACCACATTGCAGGGTACAATACAGACAAAGTCACATACTGACACCAAGCATGCCATTAAAGCTTGCCTTCCCTTGCAGATTATATAAACCCAATTGCTCATGGTTGCAGTCAGTTTAAATCCCATGGTATGGTTTGTTGGCAAGAGTCAGAGATGCTGTCAATCTTTTGGTTAAATTCCAGGTAGATATCTGCATTCTGCCTACTTACGTTCCTACTGTAATTTCAGTGGCATGTAGTGAGCTTCCCTGCAGCCTTAACTTGCTGTATGTAGTTACAACAGACTGCTTTTCACTGGTGACACTTCAAAATCTTTATTGGAAAAGTCACCTTAACCTCTTAAAACTTTAATGTGAGAATTTCTGTATCACTGACAGAGCTACTGAAGTCTTCAGGAACTAGGGGAATGGACAGACTAAACCACTTCAGTGCTGTCATAGCTATTAATGAATAAAAATAATTGAAAAGGGCATCTCCTCTTTCCTAGTCATGATGACATCTGCACAGAAGCTAGGAAAAATTTTCTAGAAATTTCAGTTTCTGAAATGTGTCTTTATGAACTATGATCTCCTCTCCTGCCTCTGCTTATGAGCCTTATGCCAATTCATGAGCTTTACAGTTATTAACATTGCTAAATCAGCTGATCTAATTTTTCACTTTGCTGATAAATTATCCCCTTAATTGTAAAAAAGTCTGAAATCTGATATTTCAGTGTCTGCTACCACATCTTCTCCCACCATGCATGTTGCTGGCATATGATCTCATTTTATTTGCAATGAGTGATGAAAATCAATGAACTGATGCATCCAGCTTACCTAAAGGAGTCTTAACTTTTTTCCAGCTGTAATTACTTTGGTGAAAATAAACCCTCTCTTTGTTCTCAATACATTCAATAGCATATAACAAAAGACAATTGAAATATTGGAACATGTAATTAAGTGCTGCTTTAAACTACTCTACTCAATGGAGTAGATTTCCACAATATATACTATTTTCAGATGCTTAGTATACTTGAACGGTCTTCTGTAAGCTTCCCTAGTTTCTCCAGGCAAAAGGGGAAAGGCTGCTTTTAACTCCATCTTTGTTTTTAAAATAGAGGCAAACTGCCAGCCAGGGCTGTGCATGTCAGCTTCACTCCAGCTTGGCTACACCACTGACACAGGCTGTCTGCCAGCACCACTGGAAGCAAATGTATTGGATACATCAGCCTTGGGCAAGAATAAGACTAGTATAGGAGTAAGAATCAGGAGGGGAAGAAGGAAAAAAAAACATGCTAAAACTTAAAATACAACATTGGTGTAATTTTTAGAATCAGTTAGGACTTTCAGATGAATGTAATGTAAAGGCAAATACACATACCTTTGCATTTGTTTGTTGTCTTATCCAAAATGGCCTTTGTGGACACAATCTTCCCATACCTAAAATGTATTTGACATAGGTAAGAAAAATGAGAAAAGTCCACCATATTACAACAGATACTCAGTTCACATTATTTTAGATCTTGTTGTTCGTTGCTTTTAACAGAACTGAATAATATATAGAGCACATAATTACATAATGAAAACTCATACCTATATGGAAATTACAAAAAAAAAAAAAAAATCAACAATTTCACAGATGATTTTGTTCTGTTCTCCCTATATTCTCAGTGGCACAGCAGCATAACTAAACAAGCCAGAAAGAAGCCTTATAGAAAAGAATACAATACAGTTAAAATCCTGGTACACATAAGAAACTCTCAGAACTCTCAGAATATACCAGATAAAGCAGACAATCTGCCTTGTCAGTGTTAAGGCTTGCTAACTAGCATGATACAGAAAAAAAACCCCTCAACAGTTAAAAACTTCGCTATCTCTTCCCCCACAAATTGACAAACACAGAAGAGTAAAAGCTGCTCTGGAAGGTGACAAGTACCAGTCAGATTTATGAAATATGATCAGCAAAGGTGGTGAAAAAAAAAAATCTGTTTTTTTTCTTTTTTTTAATGGAAAATTGAAGTGTAAACAATTTCAACTAAACCCAAAACATCCAGTAGGAAAGCTTCAGCTTTCTTTTTTTAAAAGGAGAACAGCCTGTTCCTCAGCTTCTTAATAACTGGGTAGCCCAGGTGCCAACCTGCTACACAGTCCTAAGGCGAGCACTCAGAAATCTAAGAGCAACAAAGCTTGGGAAACAGGTAGTAAGCAATCCAAGCTATATGAAAAATTCTTGTTTCTGAAGTGCTCTGCAAATTTTATCAGTATTAAGGTACTGATCAAATTTAGAGTTGCTGCTGCTGAAAACCTGCAGTTTTCCTTGTAGGTCAAATCTCAGTCTCAGCTTAAAAAAAACAACTCCCTTGGCCTGCATCAGTAGCAGAAGTGGTAATGGAGCACTGGTTTCCAAGAGTCTTTTGTCACTGTACAAGAACCCAAACTGAACTGAAAATTAAGAGGAATGTTTTCAGCATAAGAAAGTGGAATCTGGGGACGAATGGAGTTTTGCTAGTTTACCTGCTCTTCAACAAGAGAGATAATCATTTCAAAATCATTATTTCGAAAGACAACTAACTTGATTTCTGTAGTAGTTGTATTAGTCTTACAAGTTCTGCAAAATATATGAAGCCTAATAAATGTTTAGTTAACTAATAGTACCCAAATAACTGTTCACTTGCAAAGTGATAGTCATTCAAGGATGAAGTTAATTTAAAAGTTCTTCCTCCTAAAAAACATTTAAATACATGTTTCAATGGTTTTAAGCACCTTCTGTTTAATTCAATGATTTATTGTATGGCTTCAAATAGTTGCAAGAGGGGTAAACCTGGGACACTAGCCACTAGGTGTTGGCTTCCTTATTGTATATGAAATTCTGAGCACTGATATAAAACATAATGATCCATCTATAGCCTAAAGATGGACAAGCATCAATGAAAATCAGTGCATACCTAGGTATACTGTGCTAAGAGATGTAATAAAGCAACAGAAATCCTGCTTAATAACAGGTGCTTATTAGTGACACTTATTTTTCAGATATATTATTCCATTTAGAAAACTCTCTAGTCCATGAATAAAAACTTCCCAAACTTTTGTCAGAATTTTTCAGAGTCCAGAGTAAATGTACATGTAATAAATTGGAAAGGCAAACTGTTGTGGGCCAGTGCTCAAGATTCCCTAAACTCTTCTGTCCCAAGTCATTCGCACCCAGCAACACACATTTAACAGCCAGCGTTCTCTATATGCTATCAGCTTCCCTAAGCTTCTTACAGTGAAGAGCTATGTAACCTTTTGTGTGGAAAAAAAAAGAGACCCTGATGGATCATCTGGCCTGCTACTGTTTCAATTCTTGAAAGAGTAAAATGTAGTAGTGGTGAAAAACTAGAGCACTGGGTACCTATGCCAACAAATAACTGCAATCCTCAGCCAGTATGGTCACAGAGGGGAGCCTGGGGCTGGCTATGAACAACACTGGTCCACCGACGCACATTAGCCTATAGACTCATGTCTGCATGTCTGTTCTTTACAGACACTTCATGGACCATCTTCCAGTGTGCAAGACTGCTAGTGATTTAATTCATTGTCCTAAATAGCACAGCTCCTGCAAAGAACCAGCTGCCATGGAAGACTGCCAAGAAGTTTCAGCAATGTGAGTCTAGGAACAATTCAGAGAACCAGTATAACAATAGCAGCTATCACCAGGATTTCTCCTACGATTTTCCCTGTGAATACTCCTCCCAAGTGCTAGCTCTCCACTCATGCCATGAAGCACAGAAATGCAGTTTACCACATCTTAGACTGGGCAAAGGGATGAATCCTCTCTTTGCGCCCACCATGTGGTCTGATATGAGGGGAAATTACTCCCTGCAGTTCCTCCTAAGTGCTTCCTTCAAATGATGACTGTCATGAAAACCTACTTCTTTCCTCATGAATTCTGCAGTCCTAATACTGCTGTTAACATAACCTCCTGTCTTGAATTGTTCATTTGTTGGGTGCAACTGCAACTGAAACCTAACATCACCAGTGAGCTATAAAACACAAGTGACAGTGCAGACTAACATGTATTGCCTGCTTACAAAAAGGAACAGAGCAAGCAAGAGAAAACTTATCAAAGAAGCTTATGATGTTAGATCTTGTCTGAAGATCATCACTCATTCTAAAGTTCATGCACACCTAGTTGTCTTGGGCACCCTGCTGAAGATGTTCTGCTCTAAAGCCTTACTGCATGCTTAGCGAGACTTGCCACCTGAGACAGAGCATGTCTCTCAGTTGGCAGAATCACTTCTACAATGAGCGGCAATTGCTCCTTCCCTTTGTATCATACTTTATCTTTTTTTAAACTAAGTGCTAATCTTGAGAAATAACTACTAATCTGCTTGGTGACGAGCAACTAGGTATTCCTTCTTGGGTAGGTTACTTTTCTCCCAGAAAATGAACATCAAATGAATATTCAACAGCAATACAGAGTTCTTTTTTTCTTTTTTTTCCCTTTTTGAGTGCTATTAAAACATTCTCTCTTTAGGCTGAATTATCTTTGGAGATGAAAAGAAGGTTACAGCTTTGCATCTCTTTTCTGTACAGCATTTGTAGCAATGTCAGCTAATGTATTAAAGAAGAGATAGACTGAGTAAGAGGCAAGTAGATAACTGCCAGGCTGCACTCGTTATAGAATTAAAAGGGGTATGTTCAGTAACAGTCTGTGTACCAGTGTACAAGCTACTGTTATACTACAGAACACCAATGTGAGTTTGTATTTAGACAAGAAATGAAGAAGAAATTTGTTCGAAAGCCAAGTTAGGGTGATACACAGCACTGTTATTTAATAGGATAATGCTTAGTACTGCTCATAATACACTCTGTTGTGGTTTAAACCCAGCTAGTACCCAAGCACCATGCAGCTGCTCGCTCACTCCTTCTCCGCCCAGTGGGATGGGGAAGAGGATGGGAGGAAAAAAAAATAAATCTCATGGGCTGAGATGAGAACTAAAATTAAATAATAATAATAAAATATATTATTATAAAATAATTGTAATGAAAAAGATTATAACAAAAATAGAAATAAAACCCA
>WBNH01006341.1:10130-31434 GCA_013401255.1 Urocolius indicus | reverse complement strand
ATAAAGTGATTGTTTTTGAAAAGACATTCTATGTCTTTTCCCATTCTATGATCAAAAGAGGATCTCTGCTATCTGGACTCCATTGACACAAGAGAGAACAAAGTTGAAAGCAAGAGTCGCTAGTGCACCCGCTGGGCCTGGTCGCCACCATCTCACAGTCTATGGCCACCATTTTTTAGCAGGTGGCGGGGGGGCTCCAGGGGCTGCCAGGCATCTCTTGGCTCCACTGCGGGCCTGCATTGCCTTCTGTGTCAGGGGAGCCACTGTTCCATTCTGCGTCAACTGCTCCATGCCAGGCACCACAGGCAGGACCCTTCGCTTTGGGGTGTGAAATGGATGCAGGTGCAGTCGGGTTTTCCAGACTCTTGGTTGCCGCTCCCTTCTTCCCTCCCTTCCCTCCAGGGCCTGGCTTCTTGCAGGGCCCTTCCCAGCTGGCAGGACTACGGGCAGCTACTTTTGCCTCAGTCCCACTGCTCAGACAGACCAAAGTCCATGACCCTCAACCAATTAACCTCTCTAGACTCATCATCAGGGAGAAATACATCCCATCCTTGCTCAGAATCAATAGAGCCAGGGTCAAGAGGAAAAGGATTCTTCCCTTAGAATCTTAGCATCCCACTGCTGAGGACTGTGGTCGCTTATCTTTTGACTCTTTATGTATTTGTTCTAGGGCTTCAGACACCTGGCAGCTCATTGGCAGATGTTTTTATCAGTCTCAGTGGCTGCATCCCAGAGTTTTTCACCTATATTAGTCCATATTGCCCTGTCAAAAGTTACCTATAAGAGGGAAGTTCAGAACATTCTTTTGTACCCAATCAAGAACAGTTTCTAAAGATAGCGTAGTCACAGCTCACTGCTGATTGTCGAAGATGAGTTGTAATTCATCTAGATTTGTTGTTCCTGGGTAACTGAATTCCCCATCACTCTGCTCACCTCCTGTCCTTCAGAAAGGTGTTGGCACATGAGGTGTGAGATCATGATCCCTCTGTGGTTCAATCAGTCTATGCTGCCAATGTGGACTTCTGAAATCTCCTCTTGTGAAGTCTCCTTCTGGGATCCTTAATATAAAGGATGGCCCTGTAGGTACCCTTAATGTAAGGGGTGCTCCATGTTGGGTGCCGTTTGCAGCAAATGAAGGCATGGACCCTGGTTGTGGTGCAAGCAGAAGCAGAATTGGAATAATTTCTTGTACAAACATCCCCTTTAATTATACGCTCCTTAATTCTTTCTAAGCAGAGTCATTTATTGTTTAGTGGTCCTCAGAGCAGCTGTGCTGACAATTTGTTTTCTACTTGCATCTCCTATTCAGGTGGGGGCTCCTCCAGTCAGCTACATGTGCACACTGGGTTCACACGCTGGTCCACTTCTTTCTCATACAGTACTGAGTACTACATCTTGGTTTCCCACAGGGAGTGAGAGAGTAACCGACATTCCTGTGAGCGAGTGATCAACAGGATCACTAAACAAAGGGCATGGGGTGATGTGATGGCAAGGGATGAGGATTTTTGCATGTAACCAAAGAAGGGCCTTCAAGGCACCATTACAGATAAATCCCCCAAACCCTTTCCAGACACTATATTTGTATTGTGAGATGGTTTGTGTGATAGGGGTCTTGTAATGGAAGGATACTGGGTTTTTTTTAGAAGAACAGAATGGGAAGATAACGAGGAGTTAACCTTTGTTTTAGAGAGCAGCTAGAGTGCATGGAGCTCTGCCTAGTTATGGATGAGGAACCAACTCAGTGCTTATAAGTTAGAATTAGAGGACAGGTAAAGATCATTATCCTGGATGTCTGCATAGATCTCTGACCAGGTAGAAAAAGTGAATGAGACCTTCTACAGACAGATAGCAATGGCCTTACATTCACAGGCCCTAGTCTTTTTTGGGATACCAACCACTGCCCCACTGCTGGCAGGACAGCACAGCAGGGTGATATCAATTCAGGAGGTTTCTTGAGTGCACTGATGATAACTTCCTCCTCCAAGTGATACTGGACTCAAAGAGGAGCAGTGTTCTGCTGGACCTTATATTCACAAGCCAAGAGAGGCTCATGGGAGATGTGAGGGTCAAAGACACCTGTTATGGATGTGTGTGGAACCATTTCTGGTAACAGGGAAGGAGCTGTAAAGATAGCTTCTGTAAGAAGTTGCTTGAAATTTCTCTCAGTTCTGAGTCAGACCCACCTCTGAGGCTGAGCAATTGGATGCCTCTGCAATCAATTCTTAAGAAGAAGCCAGAATAGGAGGGTTCTTCCTTCTTTTTGGGCAGGTAATGGAAGGAGTGGGATGAGAGGGAAGCAACCATGCAGGTCCCAAGATCAATGGAGATGTGCTGGAGCAGAAACTCCCCTGCATCCTGTGGTGAGATGGCAGCTGTCTCTCTGCATCCCATGAAGGGTAATGGTGAAGCTGAGATCCGTTGGTAGCTCATGGAGGACTTCTCGCCAGGGGTGATGACTGTGCCCAGAGAAGGTTATGAATTTGTAGGAGGGCAGTGTTGCAACACAAGGTGCCCAGAATGCTGCTGGCCATGGAGTCATATCATTCTTAAGGAGTTTGTGAGAAGAAGCTGCAGCCCTTGGGAAGGATATATACCAGAGAGGTTCATTATGGACTGTATCCTGTGGGAGGGACCCTGCATTGGAGCAAGGGAAGAATTAGAAGAGTCTGCCTCCTCTCAGAACAGGAGGCCAGAGACTATCTGTGAGGGGCTGACCACATCCCCCATTCCCTGCTCACTGCACCTCTGAGGGGGAGAAGGTAGAGCAATCAGGAGCAGGGAGCTGAGCCCAGAAAAAAAGGGAAGGGAGAGGGAAGGAGAAGCAATGACAAGTAATCTGAAAGGAATAGAGAAACTTCATCCAGAAATCAAATTAGGAAGGCTAAAGCCCAAATGGAATTGAATTTGCCAAATGATATTGAAGACAAAAAGAAGGCCTGTATAGTATAAGGGTGACAAATGAAGATTAGGGAAAAGTAGGGCTATTACTCTACAAGACAGAGGACCTGGTTACACAGGATACAGAAAAGGCTGGGGTTGTGAGTGCCTGCTTCACCTTAGTCTTAACTAGCAAGTCTGCTTTTCAGGAGCCCCAGGTCACTGAGCTCTGAAGGATACTCTGGAGGACAGAAGGTTTATCCCTGGTGGGAGAGGATTAGGTTAGAGAATAGTTAAGAAGACTGGATATACACAAGTGTACATGGGACCTCATGGGCCCTCATGGGCTGCATGTGATATACTGAGGGAGCTGACTGGTGTCACTTCAAGGTCACTTTCCTTTATATTTCAATGGTTATGGCAGTTGGGTTAAGTGTCAGAAAACTAAAGAAGAAATGTCACTCTGCTCTTCAAGAATGGCAACTTCAGTAAACTACAGTCTGGTCAGCCTCACCTTAATACTTGGGAGTTATGAAAAAACTAATCCTGAAAACCATTTGCAGACACATGAAGGAGAAAATGATAATCAGTAGTAGTCAGCACGTATTCAGAAATGAGATGTTATCCTTCACCAACTTGGTAACCTTCAGCAATGAAATGACCGATTCGGTAAATGGGCGAAGGAGACAGCAGTGCATATAATCTACCTTAATTTAATGTGTATAAATATGTGCAAAAAGGATTGACCTGGGCTGTTTCCGCTGCTACCCAGTGAAAAGACCAAAGGCAATATGCGCAGATTGAAACACAGGAGGTTCTTCCTGAACATCACGAAACACTTATTCTGATGATGACTGATTGTTGTCACAGGTTGCCCAGGGAGTTTTGGAGTCTCCATTGATGGAGATGTTAAAAAAAAATATTGACACAGTCCTGGGCAAGCTGGTCTAGGTGGGGTTTTGAACCAGATGATCTCCAGACATCCTTTCCAACCTTGACCATTCTGTAATTCTGTGATTTCATGTATGATGAGAGGATTGGCTTGGTAGACAAAGGGAGAGAAGCACGTATTTCCTACCTAGACTTCAGTAATACTTGTGACATTGTCTCTCTTTGACTCTCAGCTGACAAAGTATTGGTGTATGAGCAGACAGTGAGATGAACTGAAAACTGGCTGAACAACTGGGCCTAGTAGCATAAAATCTTGATAGAGGCCTCTAGCTAATGAAGAGTACTCAGGATCATTACTGGTTCCAGTCCCATTTAAGATCTTCATTAATGATCTGGGTGATGGGACTCCGTATGCTCAGCAAGTTTGCTGATGACACAAAACTGAGAGGAGTGATTGATATGCCAGAGGGTCATGCTGCCATGAAAAGCGATCTTGACAAGCTGGAGAAATGGACTGACAGAAAGATCATAAAGTTTAACAAAGGAAAGTGCAAAGTCATGTCACTAGGAAGGAATAACCCCATGAATTAGTTTATATTGACAGATGATTAATTTCAAAACACCTCAGAACAGAAGGACATGAAGGAGATAGCAGACAGAAAGTTGCACAAGAGTCACCACCATGCCCATGTGGTTTAAAATGCCAGAAACATGCTAGACTGCATAAATACTTGCCAGCAGCTTGAAGATGATCCCTCCCTTCTCCTTAACACTGGGATGGACACTGCTGCAGTGGTGTGTTCAGTTCAGGGCTCTCCACTACAAGACAGACATCGACTGGAGAGTATCTAGACAAGTGCTGGCCTAAGATGATGAAGGGATTGGAGCATCTTTCAGGAAAGGAAGAAAGAGAGAGCACAGACTTCTAAAGTGGAAGAAGGCTGATCAACATTTTCAAATAGCTGAAGAGAGGTTGTAAAAAAGTAGGAGCCATGATTTTTTTCCAGTGGCACTCAGTGACAGGGCAACTGCCAATGGTTACAAACTGAAACAAGATTTCCTCCTTAGCAGGAGGAAATACTCTTTCCTGGAAAGGTGACTGCACACAGGAGTAGTGTGTGCTCTTCAGCAGCTGCAGGTTCTGTCCCTACACATTGGCTCCAGAGCTACTGTGGGTGCTCACACAGGGCATGCAGGCTCCAGCAGGACCTTTGGCTTGCTCCTGGTGCTTTGGCATGAGGGAAAGCAGCAGCTGTGGGTGCTGAGCAAAGGCAGGTCCTTCCAGCAATCATCTCTTAAGCAGGGGGATTGCATAAGCTGACTGCCAGAATTATCTTTTTCAACGATTCTGTGATTCTGAGAATGAGGGAGTATATTAAAATCTGAGTAGTTATTGAGTGTCCTTATGTACATCTGGATCTACTTTTGTAATTATCAAGTAGCATTACTCGTAAAACACAAATTTTAAAAGTAACTACTGAAGGACTTTCAATTTATAGATTCACATTTCATGCAGTCTTTCAAAGGCCTTATTCACAAGCTTGGCTGGGCATACATTTCCTGCCTTAGAGGCTTAAGTAAAGGAATAACTGTGATACTACAATGTATTTTTACAATCGTCTAAATGTAAAGTTAAAACAACTAGATCAATGTGAAAAGTGCATAAATTACAAAATGAGGCACAATCATATTTTTCCCAATTCAAGTATGAAATTTTGTAAACAAAGCAGCTGAGCTAAAATAATTTCATTACATTAAAATCAGGAGTCGAAAGTTGTCTTGCTTTACTATTGCAATAAAGATATATTTTCTTCAATTCTCTCTCTCATTTTAACATGGAATTGTCCAGAACATGGAACTGAGCATCATATCCAGATTCATTTGTGTAAACTAATAAAATTGCCATTACTTTCCCAATAACTCTTTTTTCATGGAGGGCAGAAGGTTGTAAATTTGAACCCTGCTAGGCATGGGGTATTCACATAGATCTTCTTTTTGATGTTTCCCTCTATCCTAAAAGCTGACATTTAGCTGTGTAAGTAAGTGAAAAAAGCTCTATGTTGTAGCTGATCAGAAATACTTGTTAAAGAGTTTCAAGAAGGTGCCATGCTGGATCACAGCACTTCACAGTTTAGAATCATCTGTAGACTTACTAATGTTTCATTCGACTTCTGATCCAGATAGTTGATAAAAATATTGAACAGAACTGGCTTTAGAATCCAGCTCAGTGGAACATGGCTAGTCACCAGTCACCAGTCAAATGTAACCTCATTCACAACCACCTTCTGAGCCCTGCCACTCAGCCCATTCTTCACCCAGCACACTATAAACTCACCCATCCCACAGCTGGACGACTTGTCCTGTCCAGAAGGATACTTTGAGGGACAGTAGCAAAAGCCTTACTAAAAGCTACATTCACTTCTTTCCCTTCATCTGCTGAGTGGGTGACCTGCTCATAGAAGGATATCAAATTAGTGAAACCAGGCTTTCCCTTTGTGAACCCATGCTGACTGTGCCTCATAATTGCATTATTCTTTAAATGCTTTTCAACAGTACCCAGTATAATTTTTGACATACTTTTTCCAGGAACTGAGGCTAGACTAACAGGTCTGTTCCCTGGGCCTTCCCTCATGCCATTCTTGTAAATTGGAATAACACTTGCTAGCTTCCAGTCAGCAGAGACCTCCACAGAGTTCCAAGACCTTTGTTAGATGATTGAGTGATGGTTTGACATGACAGCCTTTTCTGGTATGGAGGAAGGGGCTGTAAAGATGGCTCCTGTAAGCTGCTTGAAACTCTCCCCAGCTCTGAGCCAGACTCACTTCTGGGGCTGAGCTAATTAGATGCCTCCATGATCACTTTTTATGAAGAAGCAGGAAGAGGAGGCTGCTTCCTGTTTCTTCCTTCTTCTGTCCCTTCTTCTTTTCTGGCTGATAGTGCTGCAAGGAATGGGAAGAGAGAGAGAGAAACAACTACGAGGACTCCAAGGTCAGTGATGAAAGAGAGGAGGAGGTGTGCTGGAGCAGAGACTCCCCTGCATCCTGCAGATAGGACTGGTGAAAATGAGATTTGTTTGCATTTTGCTAAAAACCCCAAATCATGAACAGAGACTCATTTTGCTGAGATTCCCAAGCTAGGGGCAGTGACTCACTTCATTAAAGGCCCCATGCCAGCAGCAGCGACTATGATCAGAGGAGCCCATGTCCTGTGGGAGGGACCCAACCACTTCATTACAGACCCCGAGCCAGAGATAGTGATTCTATTCATGAAAACTATGGCCAGAAGAGGCTGTGTCCCAGTGGAGGGATGCCGTATCTAAGGTTTTCCTAGCTGACTCACTGAATAGTTCTGGTAAGAAATTATCTTCAACATAATTCAGGATTTTCCCAGTTTTCTTTGCCACAGCAGCATATTATGCTCAGTTGATGTCTGAGAAGTTGAAATCTACCCCAAAAATGCTGCTGTGTGATGTTTTAATGATTTGAAGCTATGAAGTAACTGTTTTACCTTTCTTCATTTTAATTATAAGGGCTGAAATTAATACAGGAATTATATGGATACACTGAGCAACAGAACTGGATTTTCAGTTTATTTGTATGAACAGAGCAATGCAATGCAGGAGGAAGGCATGCTCTTGCTTTTCATTCTCCATAAGCATTGCATTCTCCTGAAGGCCCTCTTTCGCACCCTTCAATCTGACCCAGGTACAACAGGCTACAAACAGCACCAGGCCATTTCTGATTGCTCCAGGCTGCAATTATTCCCAACATTACTGAGCAACGACACTCAATAGTGACCAGAAAATGATAGGCCTTTCTGCCAGTGAGCTCCTTCTCATCAAAACACGGCCAAAGTATTCCAGTCTTGTTGGTTAGTGGATGACTCCGCTATGTCACAGAAAAGCTAGAGAGTTATCTAACTGACTTAGAACATTAAAGATCAAAACAGCTGTATCAGGCTTAGAATCTGCCCAGTAATGTAACAAATTTACAGCAGTTACTGCCTATTACATTAACCAATGACCTGTAATTACAGAGTTTTCATTAACTTGGTTTATTAGACAATAAGACGTCCAAATCACCTGTGCTGCTTACATAGAAAAAGTAAAGCCCATTGCCTTGTTAGGTTTTGAAGAGACCCATAATCAATTTTGAAGCATGCAGATAATGACTCCTGTTTACATTAAGATTATAGCAAAGGCCAATAACCAATGAATTCACTACCAAGGCAGAAGCATCTATTTTGAACTCATTGTGGAGATAAGGTGGAAGGGTTCAAGGCACATATGAAGAATTAACCATTATTTTGAATTCACTAGATTGTGCTTCTTCTGTCACCCTTGAAACTTAAACAGCCACTCAAACTCAGGAAAACAGTTGAGCACAGCATATTTTCCCAAAAGCTCATTATGCTTCCATTTACTTCTTTCTCACTCTCTCTTTTAATCTATGTTCATTTTAGACGGTATTTATGTGTAAAACAGTGCCTACTTTCCAATCAACCTTCTTCCTGCCTGGTCTATTCAGTAATGACAATAACCCAGTGACATATGCATTCAATGAGAGATTATGACATCAGAATCACCTAAAGGGTGAATCTTACAGAGCAGATAAAGCTACATGAGCACTCAGAAACACTTAAAATGGCTATTACATAGAAAATCTGGCCACTTAGATATTTAAATGGGAGCTGAGCTATCTGTAGAGTCTTTCTACATAGGATCATCTTTGCAAAGCACTGAATGCTATCCTTTGCACCACAAAAGCAACACAGAGGAGTCTTTTTCTCAAAAGCAGCATTTGCTGCTCCTCATCTTAATCTCCAGGTTTCTGCATTGCTACCTGTGGGCTCACATAGTGCCCGAGCAAGATCCTCAGCAAATGCATGTTATTATCGTTTCAGATATACCAATGAAGCTATGCCTATTTAGAACAGACATGAATCTGGTCCACTTTATAAAATAAATAAATAATTCATAAAATGAAATAACAAACTGAAAGGCTTTGCAAGGAAATTTCCAGCTCAAAGCAGATTTTTTTTTTTTTCATGCGGGTTATAAACCCTTGAAAGTAGCAGGTTTATAATGGAAATGCTGACACAACTTTAACTATAGCGTTGCGAATGGCAATGCTATAATTAAGCTTCGATCTTCTTTGGAAAAAAGGAAGAGAGAGGTTATTGTTCAATGAACTGCTCTGTCATTTGCTGCAGCGATTCTTAATTGCGTCTCATTACAGCAAGATGATCATTACTCTACTTGTCTATCTGATTTAGAGACCACTAAAAGTGTCTTGTAACAAGCAGCCGTCTCCTATGCAACAGTCCTTTGGCTCTCACCCTCATTACTCAGAATCTGTCCAATTATTTGTCATTAAAGTAATAAAAAGGACTGCAGCAGAAAATGTGGGAGGTAATTGTTGGAGGCCTGCCGAGGAAAAAAATGAAAACTGTTTTCAAGGCACTGGGAAAGTGACATCGTTAATTAAGTGTTAGAGAATATGCAAATCAGTCACAATCTCAAGAGGCTGTAATAAAATAGAGAAAACATCATTTGAGGTAAAAGTAGGCAGAGTTACCCAGTCACTGTCAACTTTAGTCTCTTTTTAAGAATAACAGTGGCAAAAGGGTGCAAATCCCAGACAAAATAGGCAGATGGGTGTATTTCACTGTAAGCTGTTCTTCTAATATTCTGTAGCTTTGAGTTAGGAAAAAAGGCAGTGGTAACATAGAATTCCAAATTAGGACTTCCCATGAATGCTGGATCATCACTGCATATATGCACACATATATCCTTCACAAAACAACAGAAATAAAACTGAACAAGAGTGTGATCATTGTTTGTTTAAATTCTGGAGTTTATTGTAATTTACATTTCACCTCCATGGGTTCATTTGTTTAAGCAGAAAGGGAGAGAAAGGAAACGAAGGAGAGGGAGAAACAGCCAGAAATGAAGTGGAATACAAGAAGCCTTGTGCAACTAATTAATAAAGAAAAATGTTGAGGGAGTCTTTTCAGCTAATTATTTACACTAAAAATTGATACAGCAGTCCTGAATCACATATTCCTAAAAGGAAGATTACTAAAAACAACTGTCATTTTGGGGGGATCTTGAACACACAAAAGGGTATTGTCCATCATTTCAAAGCAATCAAGACCAAAAGAATCAATCTTCCTATTCTGAGCTTTAGATGGGGAAAAGATATGCAAATCTGTGTGGAAACCAGTTTAAATATGCATTAGTGACTTAGCTGGACTCTAAAATGCTGTTTTCTAGGGCAGAAATGCATGCACAGCAAAGCAGGGTGTGTACTCAGAAGACTCTCTGTGGCAACCTGATGGGCACTTTGTCTTGCCTGTGCAGGGATGAAACACCTTCTAAAGGATCATAGATTCATATGGTACATCTTGTGTAAGGACTGTTAAGGAGCTTTTTGGCCCCTGGTCACCTGATACTCAAGTGTTTGCTGAGATTTCTTAGGTCAGCTGAGAACAACGTCAAAAGTAAAACTTCTCTGTTGTGCATATCTCTACTTTCCTACCAGCTAATGCAAGCCCTGCTTTAGGTATAGCTTTGAGTTTGATGGGAAAGAACCACTGCTTTGGAAAGATGTATGTACGGAAGCAAGCTGGTGCACAAATTGTGGCTTTGTGCTAGCCTTGGCAAGGTAAATACTAGCAAGCAAAGTGTTGGACCTTGTGCTTTAGTAAAAGAGAATGATATGTTTAGGTTTCAGTAGACCGGATGTCTTCCTTATTTACCCATTCAGGTCTAATGATCAGGCAAAAAAAAATCAGGATAACCCCACACTCCAGGAATACTGGAGCCAATGAAAACTTCACTACAGTATAATGAAAGGCTGTAGGAAACTTTAGTTTCCTTTACCTGGTAAGCAACTAAGGCAAGTTATGCTGAGCAGGTAAATCTAATTATTTTCAAATAATCAGAATCCATTTCAGGAGTTTGATTAAAAAACAACTTGAAGAGGTGATCATATTTCTTAGTGTGGTGAATCAAGTCATACTTCCTGTGTTTGAAAGGTCCTAAGTAATCACACATGATATCTGGCCATTAAGTGAAACTGTTTACATGATGAGCATATTCTCAGGAAAGAAGAAAATTGGCAGAGTGGCTGATGAGATACTAGCCTTTCATGTTATAGGCACTTCTTTCTGAAATTAGTTTAGAGATGATTAAATGAATATAATGCTCTCTCAAGGAAATAAGCCTGGTGATCTCAGTGCAACTTTCTATGGGTCACAAAATCTTGTTTCTCATTGATTGCCTGTGCTGAGGAAAACATGAAGACTGACAAGGAAAAAAATAGTAACATCTGACTGTTTAGGGTTTATGCAAAATGCACTATGTCTAGCAACATATATCTATTCTGTATTTGGCTTCTATTCATTTCTGTAGGAACCGAGAAGCATTTTACATGAGTAGCAGCAGTATATAGAAAGTGAAGAAAAATAGGAACTAAGTTTTAGTGAATTCACTAAGGAGCACCACGAGAATATGAAATATTGTAGCTACACCTTTGACCTGAGCATTCTATGCCTAAGAATTTAAAACACATACTGTAGATATTGTGAAAATACATAGAACTAGTTATTTGAGGGCTGGATGTTAAAAGGAAAACAGTCTAAAGTGGATATTAACCTCAAAGCTGTTCAGCTGTCTTCCTGGAAAGCAAAACAAAGTGTATAAACACTGCATGTAATTTTAAATTATTGTGAGCAGTTCTACAGATACAAGAACTTGTTCAAGGATAGAGAGGAAATCTCCATCCTACTGTCAGGTAGGGTGGTGACTGCAAAATGCAGACGAGAGTAACTCTAGGATGCCAAGCTTATTCCAAAAAAGAACAGCAAATTCACATCAGAGTATTCTCCCTAGTAGCCCAGGAGAAGAACGGATGGGGGTTTTTTGCTTATATTCTTGAGGTGTCTAGAACATGTTTTGTCAGTCTTTTCACAAATTGCAAAAATATCCTGGATGTATTTGGATAGAATGTATGTTCACATAGCTAGTGTAACCTCACATGCCTCGTAAACTCATTTTTAAATGGTAAACGATGAACAAACTGCCATGACACACAATATTTTCAGAGGCTCACAAGTCACTCAAATCAAAACTAGTTTTTCTGAGTGACAGCATTCACTGTATTTCAGTTTATCCCTTTTACATCCCACACACCATTTTTGAAGTCTCAAATATTTCTGAGATGTTGAAGTAAAGACTGCAAATATAATTTAGAAACAGAGGAAGTGTTTTCTCTGCCTGTGCCTGTGTTAACACATAGTGAAATATTTTTCCATTCTTCTGCAACTTTTACCCACCGGGAGAGCTACACTGGAATACAGACAAGTTCAAGAACATACAGCAAAATAGGAAAAGTTCCCAAAATAACAATAAAAGAATTCTTAATCAATTTTCATTACAAAACGTTATGTGTGTTATTTTTTTAATTACTTGTAATGAATAATCTCACTTTTTTTGTACAGCCAGTGTTTACTTCTTTCTGGAAGATGCAGTGCACATTTTCTCAATTTTCAAACCCAACTATAGGTTATTGAAAATAAATAATCAAATTGAAATTTGTAGTGTAGCAACCTTCATTTGATTTTTAGGACACATTAAGTATTCTTTTTTACAGTATTCTAAATTACAGGAGAGGGGTTGTTGGGTTTTACTTTTAATTGTTATGGTTGGAAAAGACTTTTAAGGTTGATTCCAATTTGTTAGTTCTCAGGGTAAGGTTATAATCAGTGTAAATGTACACCGCTTCAACTTAACACTTGTTGTTCATTTGCCATTCCTCCGCCTCTCATCCTTTGTCTTTCTCTCATTTGCCTCCATCATATCCTTTTTATTATTATTATTTTTAGCATGGTGTAAAATGATGTGCATTAAAGGTATGGCTCTCCTGCTGTTTTCACAAGATCCCTTTTTTCAGCATTGAGTGGACAGCGCACTGGTATTGCAGTCAATGTCATTTACAGATTGATTTTTCTTTTTTCTAGTGCTTGGAAACTCTGAGGGGAGGCAATTTTACCAGGACTGTGAATTCTAACAACCTGAAAATAACACTCTCCTCAATCTCTATTCTAAGCTTTTCATTAGATACAAATCCCTGTCTTCCTTCTGAAAATTAAATGAAGAAAATGGGAAATACAGATATCCTATTCTTCTACAAGTTAAAAGTGCAAAGAATGTGTATTCACCCTCCTGGCTCTATAATTTAAACTGGACTAAGCTAGGTAGAAGGTTCATTTACTCTTTGTCAGAACACTTTTGATAAGCTGGATAAAACGAAAAATATGGAAGCAAGTTTCTCTTCATCTAGCATGTTGCAAACATTTTTCACTACCTGTTGCCCTTTTGCTTTTTCAAATTAAGTATATAATTAGTTTGACTATATTCTTTCTTTGGAGATAGACAGATAAATCTATGACTTGTGAAGGTGGAAAACAAAGAAATCAATAGGTGTCTGCCTCAGTGGGAACCTGAGGGGATTTCTAAGTGTGTTAGCAGGAGCAGCCAGTTGTACTAAGGTGCTATTATATGTTCTCCCTTAATTTTACTGAGTTTGTCACAGATTATCTGTTGATTCTGATTGAAGAAGCAGTATAAATTTAAAACAAAACAAATTCTGTTTACTTAGAATAGAGAGAATCCTCTGGGAATCTACTCAACAATTTCATGTCAGGGAGTTTCGATTCAACTAACTTGCATTATTACAAGATATCTACACTCATCTAAAAGGAATCTTCTGGATCACATTTATGTGTTTACTAATGGGTAACAAGCTATATGATTTGCAGAGCAACATAAGTCTCCACAAGTTTTCTAAAAAAATAATAATAGAATTAAAACATGGTCTTAATGATGAACGTGAATTGGGCTACATGTCTGGATAAAAATTAATTTTGTTTAGAGTACATTTTGTATATAATCACCTTTGAAAACACTATACATGAGAAAGTAAAAGAAATAAGAATAAGATATACCAAGGAGGTATATCAAATAAAAAACGTGCTGAGCTGGATAGGAAATCAGCAAGATTAAATGGAACGGGCATATGAAAATTTTAAAAGCTAAGAGAATCAAGAAAAATGGGACTATGGAATAGATTTGAGATTAACATAGCAGAAAGTTGCCCTTTGCAATCAGTGTCTAGCATTGCCACAGTAGGCAATGCACTGTGTGTGCACAGAAATCCTCATTGCTATAAATAAGAACTTAGTCTGAAAAAATCCCCTGAAAAGAGAGCCATTCCTCTCTTGCCTCCATTACTCCTCGCTCTAAGCTGCAGCTAGCTTCCCATATCTTCAGTGAGATAGCTGACAAGACTAAAACAGCAGAAAAGTGTTTCCTGGTTTTTGGACCACTCCACTGCCACTCCCTACCACTAGTTGTGAGACTTACTGCTTAGTAATTTACAGGCACTTATATGTATAATTATTTTATGAGATGTATATTCTGGTTACAGCTTCTAGTTATTGCAATTTGTGTAAGTCAAACAGTATCTTCTAGTCTATTATCATTCTTAGGATCTACTCCCATGAGTTCTGTCAGCAGAATTTGACCCAAGGAGCTACTGTTGTTCACATAATTTTGCAATAAAATATTGCAATAAAATAGTCATTTAGAAATACTTAAGTACTTCTTTTGCACTGAAGATAACTTTAAAGGACTGCTATGTGTACTTTTATATGCACAACTTCTGAAAACAGGAATGTAAATAGCATAATAAGGTGTCTTCCATATATCATATTGGAACAACTCTGATGCCCTCATGTGGGAAAAAGATATTTTAACACCTGACAACTTGGCTGAAAATTTGTGCTAGGAAACAAAAGAAATCTAGCACAAAATTTGAGGACAATATGCAGGATTCCTAAGGGCTTTACTTCCTATAATTTCTTATCTATGTGCCCTGAATTGTTATTCAGTTTTCTGTTTAACTAAAAACTACTTTTAATAATGGATCATTAATGTCTCACTGCTTACGTCAACCATTAGCTCTTATAAATGTGGTCTTTTAAAGTGAGAAGCTCAAATGTTATGTTTAGGGAGACAGGAGATAAAATAAAAGGTGAAAAATAAACTGTTTTTCTTTTGTTTAAATTCACTTACAGTTACATCCTGGGATAAAATAAAATTGTAAAAAAAAAAAAAAGCCATTTTACTAATTATCTGTCTGTAACTTAATCTTTCGGTCACACTGAACTCAAATAAAAAGCGGAGCTGTTGAAAGTGATTCTGTCTGGATTTGGAAATGTACCATTGCCATGTATTTGTACTGAAACGGCATCAAGATTTTTCTGGAGTAAGTAACCTGCACTTGTAGGCATATTAAAAACATCTAGCAAAAAGAATTCACTATGCATCAAAGACTTCAGAATTTGTGTATTCTTATGACTTAACTATGCCTGAGCCTGTGAAAAAAAAAAATCTATAAAGGCTACACAATTTAAAATAATGGTCATTCCTTGTGTTTTCTCCTCTCAGTTGTCTAGATAGGTGTGATCATATTTCCTATGGAACTCCTTTAATTCTTTTTCTGCGATAAAGTGCACATGGCAAAAAATTACTTAAAGAATTCAGGGGTTTTTTTTCTGCTAAATGGTCTGTGATTAGTTTATTTTCTGAGTGCATTCATTATTTCACTAGAAATATTTTATGTCTGCTTAAGGATCTACTGTAAACTATTTGCTTTGGTTACTCTATTTCTTTGACTACTTTTTATTTATTATTTGTGCTTTGTGGCTAAATCACATGCTATGGAGTGCCTGATCTCCCATTTGAACAGATGCTAGAGATGGTATTTACAGTAGCTGATCCATCAACAAACTGCCTTAGCATGGAGCAGGCTGTTACCTTTAAGAAGATAAAACATTAAGATCTACAAAATTTTAAATTTTACTTGTTTTGATATTGTGCCATTTATCTCATACTGTCAGAAAAGGTAACTTTTCAAAGGATTATGGTTGACTCCAACTTCCAGTGCATCTCAAGAAACAGATACAAAGAAATTGAATTCCGCTCCAATAGCCAGGACACTTAGATGTGGCCTGAAAGGCAGCCTTCAAAATATCACACCTCCTGTCTCCACATTTACAAAAACTTGTATGTGAGTATTGTATGGCTAGGACGTTGTTTCTTTGAGGAGTCATGGTCAGACAGTGGAGCAAACTACAGAGGGTAAAAAAATCTTAGAGCAATACCATGAGATTATCCCTTTAAGAGTAGATATTGGAATTGTCATAGTTTAATTCCTACAGGGTATTTTCCATATATCAGATGGGTTTCCCTTTGAGGCTAAGGGTGACACATGGACAAACAGAAAAAGCCTTGGAATAAAATCAATAAACCCTGCTCTAGTTTTGAAGGTAAGCTTTCAATTTCACACTGAAAATCTCAGAAACTTTAAGTACTCAAGTTGATTTTTCTTTAGCACATTGTTTTTATAGATAATTACCTGGCTTTGACTCCAGCTCTCAAAAGCCCTAGGAGAAAGACCGTTCCTTTCTCCTGCATCATGTAGAGATTGGCATCAGCTTAGAATAGACCCTTAAGATCTGATCCATAGTATTCTAAACTGATGTGTCAAACTGACACCTACAGCTCCTTGCCTACAAGCAATCTGAATAATGTTAGGCTCCCCATCTGTTAAAACTGGTGCTTATCTTAACGACAAAATATTTTTTTTTAAATCCATGGATCTAAGTCTTTTTTTTTTGTATTTTTACTTTTACTCTTTGTTGCAAGACCTATCTTTTGTTCTATCTTTTCACAACGCAAATAGTTCAGTGGAATTCTAGACTTTGAATTTCAAACATTTCAGTATTATAATTACACTTTAGGAATGAAAGCAAATCTTCAGAGTTTGGCACATAAATTGTACAACATAAAAAGAAATTGGGAGCCACTAGTATCACTAGATAACAATAAACTAATTAGATTTAAGTAAGAGGAAATTTCAGTCTTTCAGACATCTGTGAAATCAGTATATTTAGATATTCTGGATAACTCCATGTTCTGTACGGTGATCCATTCCCCATGACCATAGATAAAAAGCACTATAAACTTGGTAAAAATCTGGAGGACGTAGCTATGAGAAAGATGCATTAAATATTAAGTGCAGGAAGATCAAGATATTTATCCAGGGAGCAACTTGATTTGGGGTAGCTAAAAAGCACTTTGACTGAGGAATATTGCATGATTAACTAAGAAATTCAAATGTGGTGATAGGAGCAGAGTTGTGGCATGAGAATGAGATGTCCAGCTCTCAATATACTTCAGTATTTTCAGTCCCAATGGGGCAGATGTTATGAAAATTGTTAATAGTGATCATGAGAAATAAGATTTGAAGTAGCAAAAGACAGAAAATACCATAAAAGCCAGCACGGGATGATGCTAAAATGTAGACCTTCAGTAAGAGTAACAATATAAAATTCTTTAAAGCTAACAAGTAAAGCAACTCCTCCAGGAAAGGATAATCAAAAGATAGTAAATTTAGTTACATTAGCTAGTCTGCAACATTACAGAGTTGTATAGAGCAATATAAACATTAAAAATAAATTACTATGAATATACTATTGCAAAAATGTCAAATCCAAAATTTCTGTATAGTTCTACGATTTGTGCAAAAAATGAGCTAACTATTGCATTTTGAACTGGTTAACACTTCAAATAAAGCATTGGATTCAACCGTGGGTGTTTTTTTTTTTTTTTTATTGCAGGCAAAAATAAGATATTTGGAGCATCGAAAAGAAATTAAGAAAGAGGATAAGCCATTCAGAAAACCTGATACAACAATTAAAACTTTAAGTCCACAGAAGCTTACAGTGTAAGATGTAGTAACTACCAGTGCATACAACAATGTTCTAAAATGAAGGGCAATCAATTATTCTTGCCAAACAACAAAGATGAAAGAAAAATTATTTTAAAAACTCCGTAAAATCAAACTTTTAACTGTTACTGCTAGGTTGCACCAGAGGGAAGTTGTGAAGTTGACACCAGTAGAAATAAGACTGAAAAAAAATTGGTCTGTAAATTACTAGGTCAGTTCGATCAAATGCAAACACATCAGATTAGACTCATCACCAGTGTTCTGGTTTTTTTTAATGACTGTGAGCAACAAGACATATACTCATGATCCACAAATGCATTGTTTCAGTTGTAAGTATAGTACTGTTTGCACTTTGTGGAAAACTATTAGAGCAGCTAGTTTGCATGACATGCCAGTTCTTGAACACGTTCTTTTCTTTTCTTTTTCTTTTGTAAAATAGGCTTAACCAATTTTAAGATACACAGTGACAAACGCTTTTACTGCAAATGACCTTAAAGGCAACATACCAAAGACCAGTGGTGAGTTTGGTTTCCAGAAGACATACAGAAAGAAACAAAATCAGTATAGTGCATTAGGGATTAACATATTATCTTTTATTATTAATGAGAACTAGTAAATACCTGCCTAACTCCATTGTACTGTGCTGAAAAAATATTTCAGAGTTCCCAAAAACTCAGCTTTCAACAGAAGAGAAATATGAAACAGTTTTGGCTCAAAGATCACTTGAACCCCCGTCTAATGATTCAACTTGGAAGTACCAGCCTTTAGACAGAAGTGTGTAGCACAAATAACTTAATGCTTTTCAAAAACAAATAGAAAGCTTCCTGAGCTCTCCAAGTCATCGTTCTGAATTTCTGCATCTACAAGGAGTTTTGAATCATAGTTCACTTAGAAAAATGAAGGAAAAATAATTATTCCATATGAAACCACTTAAATTTGACAGAGTTGGGGAAAAAAAATCTTCAGTAAATACTTTGTGGAATCTAGCTCAGATTTATTTTAAAATGAACTTTACTATGACTGAATATAATCTACTCTTTTTCACATTCTGATACAAGCTACAGATTATATCTCCTCAGAGGTTTAGAAAAGAGTGGCTTAAATACCTGATTGGCAGAAAAGGACCTGGAATATGTTGGTGGAGAGATAGCTGAGCCAGCAAAGTGCCTAGGTGGCCAACAGAAGCAACAGCATCCTGGCATCAGTAACAGTTTTGGCCAACAGGACCAGGGAAGTTACTCTCCCCCTGTACACTGCACCTCACATACTGTGTTCAGTTTTGGTCTGCTTGCTGCAAGACAGACATTGAGGTGCTGGCATGTGTCCAGAGATGGGCAATGAAGCTGGGGAACAGTCTGGAGAACTGTCATGGTTTAACATGAAGCCACTTTGGAAGGGGAAAGGGGCTGTAAAGATGGCTGCTGTAAGAAGCTGCTTGAAACTCTCCCCAGCTCTGAGCCAGACTCACTTCTGAGGCTGAGGCAATTAGACACTCCATGACCACTTTTTAAGAAGAAGCCAAAGAGGAGGCTGCTTCCTGTTTCTTCTGTCCCTTCTTCGTTTCTGGCTGGTAGTGCTGCAAGGAATGGGAAGAGAAAGAGAGAAACAACTATGAGGACTCCAAGGTCAGTGAGGAAAGAGAGGAGGAGGTGTGCTGGAGCAGAGACTCCCCTGCATTCTACAGAGAAGACTGATGAAGCTGAGGTTTGTTAGTATTTTGCTAAAAAACCTGCATCAAGGGCAAAGACTCATTTTGCTAAAGACCCTGTGCCAGGGGCAGCAACTATGACTGGAGTAGGCCGTGCCCCGTGTGAGGGACCCAATATTCACAGAGGCTGTAACTGTGGGAAAGAACTCACGCCAAAGAAGCTCATTGAAGTTATACCCATAAGAGGCCCTGTGCCGAGGGAGGGACCCTGTATCTGCAGAAACTGCAACCGTGGTGAAGAACCCATACCATTCCTGCTCCTACTTTTGTTCTGGAATTCTAAATAATGCCAACAAATGCACATTTGCTGTTTTGTGACCACATGTGCCATGGTCAAAGCACCTAGAAAAACATAAAAAGCCACCCAGACCAGGAAATTGGAAGCTTCCAAAGCTATTTTTTGCCATTATGCTTCTTCAATTATGCAGATATAAGGAGCAGTTCAAATGAGTCACATCAAGAGACAACACCTTATTAGAAAGCTGGGGTAAAATGCTCACATGGCGTCTTTGACAGCAAGTTCAGTCACTCAGAGAATTCCACTGTTTCCCACATATAATTGGTGTCATTGTATTGTGATGGCTGTTACCAACATTTTGTAACAGAACTTTGGGTTCCCATGCAGAGAGATGGAAATTCAAATAATTCATATCCAACTGACCTCTAAGCTTATGTTGTATATTAAGTCCACCAGGAACCCAAGATTTGTTTATCTTCCACAGAAATTAAGATTACCAATGTGTCAATGTGGAATCTCAATATGGATGTTACATAATTTTTACAGGCTGGAAAACTAGTACAATATTTTCTATGCATTCAAAATGGTCAAAGCATAAATTATTTACTTTAAATCATACTGTGTAAGCAGTGCTATGGATGAAAAGTTAAACATTCTTACTTTCTCCAGTGTGATAATTTACATTAAAATAATCTTCTATTTTAGACCTACAAACTAGTACTCACACAGTTCTGTGTGCAAAGCCAAATGCAGATGACTCTATTATTCAACGTCCGCTTTACAGCTCATGTCAAAGAGATCAAATTTGTGTTTCATTTTGCAGACAAATATGGCTTCACAATTCATTTGAAAACAATGAAATTGCAACTAAAAATCACTTTTAAAAGATGCATTGCTTTGGCAAGATATAAGCTGCTCACTCTAATAGTCAATGATTCTACCACCTGGAAGTCCCAAAGGCTTTGCTCACAAGTTTAGCAGAGAATTTCAGAAAATCCTCAACTCACCAGACACATCAATTACAGAAACATTAAACACCTGTTGTGGCTTAAATCCAGACATCAGCCAAGTCTCCCACAGCCCCTCATTCACTCCTGTCACAGTGGGATGGGGAGGAGAAACAGAAGAGTAAAAGTGAAAAAGTCTGTGGATCGAGATATAGACAATTTAATAGGTAAAACAAAAACTATACACACAAGCAGAGCAAAACAAGGAATACATTCTCCACTTGCCATAGGCAGGCAGGTGTTCAACCATCTCCAGGACTCCACCATGTGTAACAATTACTTGGGAAAACAAACACCATCACTCTGAAAATCCTGCTTCCTCCTTCTTCCCCTGACTGTATATGTTGAGCAAGTTGCCATATGGTCTGGGATATCCCTTTGGTCAGTTGGGGTCAGCTGCCCTTGCTGTGTTCCCTCCCAGCTTCCTAAGAACCCCCAGCCCACACTCTGATGGAATGGAGTGAGAGGCAGAAAAGGCCATGAGGCTGTGCAAGCACTGTGTTATCAGCACTGTTTTCAGCACAGATCCAAAACACAGTCCGTCTCATAGTAATTATGCTGAAGAAAATTAACTCCACTCCAGCCAAAATATGCACAACACTATATGGTCCTGAATAACTTTTCATCTTAGAAACCTTCTTTTTCTGTGTCACTAAGTCTGTTCATTTTCAATACAGACAAATACATCAATAGCATTTTCTGATTCTTCTGGAAAAGTTTAGGGAAG